>JAPDHH010000229.1:0-201228 GCA_032158285.1 Phytophthora sansomeana
GTTACGTATTGCTAAACGAGTGCCTGCTTGAAACGAACATGGCGTGGAGATCCTCAACTTCTCCTGAGCAGGCAGTGCACTTGCCAAAATATTTGGTAAAGCATTTCGGATATCTCAACTGCGTACACCCTTAACGAGAGGCACTACGCCTTCAAGGCGATCGGCCAAGCCTTACAACATAGGTGGAAACAAGCTGAAACAGATTTTTGTTCGGGTTCCGATTTAGAGTCTAAACTACGAAATGGGCAACTTTTACTTTTTCTGGGAGGTGCCGGAGGCACTGGCAAAAGCCGTGTTATTGATTCTGTTCAAGCACTCGTTGAGAGCTGAGACGTCCTGGTTGTTTAATTAAAACCGCGCTTACTGGCAAGGCAGCTACGCCAATGAGTAAGTGAACGCTGTCGAGCTTCTTACTACAGATTCGAAATCCACGCGCAGGAGAAGCTATCGCGGATCTAGAGTTGCTCATCATTGACGAAGTTTCAATGATGAAAAAATACCAGCTTCCACAATTAGACAAGCGTTTGCGTGCGGCTAAGAGAGTACCTGGCGTTGTTTTCGGAGGGGTTCATGTCGTGCTAGCCGGTGATTTCTTACAACTACCTCCCGTAGGAGGGTCACCTCTATATCAGGATCCAAGCCAAAAGTGCAACAAGGGGAAAATCTTGGTGAATTGGCAGGGTATGAGCTGTGGAAATTGTTTGTAGATGTCATAATGCTCAAGATAAGTGTCCGCTTTAAACGGGATCCGGAGTGATTCCGTGGGTGCGAACAAGCCAGACTAGGTGTTTGGACATCTGAATTCGTTGAAATTATTAATTCACGCGTGATTGAACGGGAACGCAAGGATATGTTTATTGCTAGCAAAACAACCAGCACGTTTGTGACGCCCGATAATACGACAAGGGTTGGGATAAACAGATTATTTGTGTTGACTGCTGCAAAACGTTTGTCAGATGGGGAATATCCTGTGCGTGTTATTGCAAATTTTCGAGGAAAACTAAGGGGGTTAAACCGCTCGGAAGTGACAATGATTATGGGTCTACCAGGCACAAAATTTGGCAGAATGGTCCCATATCTTGACTTGATTGTTGGGATGCCGATTCAGGTGTCTCAAAACATTCGTGCTGAAAGATGGTCGCAAACGGAACATTAGGGACCCTGGAGGCAATTATTTATCATCCTGGTACAACATTTTGTTTGGTGCACGATAGTATCGGTGGTGTGACCGTAAAAGTTCCTAGCCGCCCGCCACCCGTAGTGTTAGTGCGGATTAACCGTGGTGCCATGGAGACAGGAATGAGTGGAGGCCTCGATCTAAACATCTTCCCACTCTTTTTTGACTCACAAGCGTACAGTTCCTGTGATATTACTCTACCAGGAAGTGGAAATGGGGTCCCAAGACTGCTATCACTAAAACTCCAGCAGTTTCCGCTTGTATGTGCAGTAGCTTCGCAAATAAGGAGCAACCATATCTCCTTGTGTCACGCGTCACAACCAGGGAAGCTTTTATTGCACTGGAACCGCTAACAAGCAATATTATTGCTTGGGCACATCCGCCTCAAGCAGCACTAGATGAGGAAACTCGGTTGGATCGACTTAGCGACTTGATGATAGCAAAACTAGCGCCTATAACCTCAGCATAGACTAATTAACTTCATTTATGGTCAGCACCTCGTCATGAAAATGGCATCATTTAACTACTAGTAGTTAGAAGTATTAGCCTCCGTGAAATAGCGTCCAAGTTTGGTGAAAACACTGACAGGGGTGTCGATGATAGTTGTTAAAGCGTCGTGACGGAGAACGACTGGTGATTTCCTAGTGTAAGGTCAGCGTCTAAACTCTAAAACGAATACCATTTTTCTCTCTCTCTGTAGTGTAAAGTCAGCGACGATTTAAGAAAGGTGCATCAATCCATTACTTCAACGTTCGGAATCTGATCACTACATATGCAAACGTAGTTGAAGCGTTTCAGTTACACAACGTGAAAGTCGTCACCTCCTAGTTGCAGCTCTTAGGGCTCGACAGCGTGCGGCGGGTGCTGGAAGCGGAAACCGTGGTACCTGTTCAAGTGGCGACGCATAGCCAGCGCCCCTTTTCCCGTGAAGCTGCAGTTCCAAACGAGGCAGAACGGGTCCTCGATCACGGTCGTGTCGTCAGCCGTTGGCACAAGGAGCGGGTGGTGAGGTGCAGGCGCTCTGAGTTCGGCGAATCCAGATACGCGTGGAGGCAGACGTTGTTGGTCTCATACCCAACGGGTCCGAAGATCAGGTCGCCCCGGTAAACCAAGACGTCCCCCTTATTCAACCGCATCAACCTACGATCCGTGCGTAACGCGATGTTGTGGTTCCATCCGTAGACGTAGAGGCATGTGTCGTCGTCCAAAGCAACTAAGATGCAGCCGGGGATTGCACTGACGTCCATGATATCCTGCGTTGGGTCCGGAGACTCAAATTCACGTCGGACTGGCATGTCGCCTGTTCCAGCAAATGTCTTGACCCAGTGCCACTCGTTTGCCTCTGAATCGGGTATGACCGTCCGGAAGCATCGTGCCAGGTTGAGCGACATGCTTCGGGCCGCCTCGTCGGGCACCGGGGCGTGGACGCGACCTTCGTCCTCAAAAAGGTTTTCGATCAGCTCAGTTTCCCATTCGGTGACATGACGCGCCATTGACCTCCAATGATTGATTCGTGCTGCATCCACCGCATTGTAGAAGGTGACACTGCCATCCGAGGCAAACCGCTGGCGAATATTCATGACTTGATAGTGGTGCAAAGGATGTAGCTGTCACTTTGCGATGCGCAGCAAATTTGAAAATAAGCACCAATGCATGCATAAACTTAAGCGCATTGTTTGGAGAGGATACCATCTACAGGACAGGCGGCTCAACAGTGAGTCTCTAGTAGCCACGATGACGCACCTATTGGTTCACTCGCCAGGAAGTGAGCCCTTTGCCATGGAAGAGGTGCTGCAGATCCAGCAACGGTATTGCATGCTTGGCGGCAATATAAGGTCGTGGGCTAGGAGTGAACCACCATTTTGGTGCGATTTTCTTCACCTCCGAGTGCACAAAACGAGTGATCCGATAGCTACAGCACGTGGTGAAGTGAGTTGCACGAACAAAAGTGAATAAGCAGGAGTCATAAATGGTGCGCGTCAAAGTCAAATTAATGAGTGGTAGTGAAGTTCTCGGAGCACAAAGCGTAACAGCAACTACGGTGACTGCACCGCCGCTCCAATCACTGTGGTCAGTAGAACAAATTCTTAATCGTTGGTCTATATCTTTTTAAGCGAGTCGTTAGTGTTAAAAGTAGCGTACGTTCTGGGTTGCGTCACATGATAAATCTACCGGCGACGTATAAGTCAGGGCAGCTCGATGCGTTAGCAGCACATCGGTTAGACGTACTTTCACAGCAATTCTTAACGTATGAGTTACATTAAAGACGGATCTCGTCTTTCGGCCATTGCCGCAACAAGTAAATGGGTGATTTCCAGGTCATATCGTCGAGTAACAGCCGTGCCTGTGGATGGACACGCTTCGTTCATTCTCAGGACCCTAGGCAGTTTCGACTCAGTAGAACAGTAGAAACATGGAAACGGGGCTGACACTAGCATTGTTTGTACCAAGGGATGCGGTTGCTAAGCGGCTGGGCCTAGCCGTGGCCGCGTGCAATCGATCTATCGGTACCTCAACCCACATTTCCTGTAGTTTACCCGACAGGCTTGGCTGTTCGGCTTCCATAGAAGCCAGGCAGATATGATGCCAGACGAAAAGCCTACCAAACACAAATCACACAAATCTGGACGGGCCGTCGCCAACGGATTCATCGTTTCGGCTTCGCTCAACGGTCTGTTGAACCTTTGTGGTCCATATCTTTTGAAATGAGCCAATACTGTACAATACAACTTGTTTTAATGGGGGAACTCAACAGGGCATGCAATGGGAAAACAGCAACAAAACTCATCAATTCGATCTGATCCCAACAAACATAGTACGGAGTTGCTTATGTGGGAAACTGGCACCAACAACGCGATGATTGCATTATTAAAGCGCTACTCTATGCGAACCTTTGTGATACAGCTCATCGTCATGGGTTTGGGTGCATTCAGCAAGAACTCAACACCATGGTCCATATCTTTTGAAACGATCCTTTACGGTATCGCTTTTACAGCTACATAACGGAGTCGACCGATAAGTACAGGGAGGTCTCGATAAGCACCCTCCTAGTCTTACAGATTGTAGACAGCCACCGTCACAATGCATTTTTCTCAATGACGGGAAAGCCCGCCAAGAGTCCGAAACGACGAAGCCATCGAAGTCGGTTGTGATGCGAGCCTCAAAACTAACAAGGCTGCCCTCCGACTTACCCACGACCAATTTCGAGGCAATCGCGGAGAAGTCTCCAGTTGCTTTAACTCCATATCAGTGAATGCAAGACCTCCTGAATGCGAGGGCTACGGTGCCAGAACTAGTTGTCGACACCGTGGAGGGTACACGCGCATGAATTGCGAGCATCGACATCGAGTTCACTAACTAGTTGTTTTGTGCCGTATGAGAGCAGCCTTGCAGGCACACTTAAAAGGTGACAACCGAACGAGCAAAGTTTTGATCCGCATGAAGCTGCTTTGGATCTCGGATCACTCCTACGGACAGTGGAAGCTCATTCGAATGCACTTCGTGGATGCTCACGCGCCTGAGTCGCTCGAGGAAATGCTAACGGTGGGTAACCTCTTCCCAACGCTAGTATGTTCAAACGCTGCTGACAGCTAACACGCTATAGGTGTTTCAAGTTCCTTATGAAGCGAATCGCCAAGATATCGACTCACTGTTGTTGACAGCAACGCTGTGGAACTTGGAGAGCGGGTCGGAGCTACTTCCTCGGCCGGGTACCGTCGTCGATATCCATGAGTACTCCAACTTGCAGCTTTATTCCGAAAGGCAGTGCCAGCTCACGATTCGGCTGAGTCACCTTACCTGGGACAACTTGGAGTTGTAGGTGACGCTTAGGAAGGGTCAGTGCGCGTTTTCACATTTCTATCTTAGTGGGTTCATTGAATCAAATAGCTTCTGAATGGTGCGACCGTCCAGCTTTGAGTCATTTTCGTATTTGCGCCGCAGATAGCAGGTGAGACCAGAGCTAATTGCTACGACCATTGTGCGGTGCATAAATTTGTGCGTTTCATGCTAACATTACCTTCGTGTAGATGACAAAATATCGAGGATCCGCGAACTACACCAACGGAGAGATGGGTTACCTCCTCGATCTCGTCGGCAAATATCTTCCAGTTGCCCTTGCCGACTGGGAAGCGGTATCGTCGTTATATAACGCCACCAAGGAGATACAATGGCCAACGAGGAATGCAATCAGTCTGAAGCGGAAGTTTCGCAACATGTGCCTTTTCTCCAAACACGCTGGTGCGGAGCTGGCCAGCACTACGAGGATGGTGCAGTCGACGCTGCTCGCGAAGAAGAGAGATGAAGCAGGGCAAATGACGTCGCTGCGGTCACCGATCGAATCATCTCGTCGACACAGAATACAATTGGATGCGTCACGGCCGGTCGAGAATCCTATCGTGTCGTGCCCAGGCGATAACAAGCGTCTGCATGCTGAAGGCATTGAATCGTATATAGTGAAGCAGCTACGTAAACTGTTTCGACAGGGCAAGTCGGACTGACGAGCAGCTCGACACCAGCACAACGAACTGGTGCAGTGAGTACAGCAGCCTCAAGGCTCGCCACGCACGGTTCTACGACAAGGAGACAGCCGACCGTCATCCATTCCAGTATTTGGCGACCACCTGGCCGCTCGCTTCTATTGTATCGGGTAAGAAAACGCACCAGTAGGCGTGGAAGGCGTCGAGCCACTTGTGAATCAAGCGGCCGAGGCCATAGAGGTGCTCTTGGCGGGCTTCCAACACCACCATCGGGGTGGTCCACAGGGCCTCGTACAGCGTCCACCACCGGTCCCCACGGGCTCTGGCTCGAAACTTGGCTCCATGAGTGAACCGTTGATAACGGCGGAAACAAATCTTGGTTAACTCAGCCCACTTGTAGACGAACCGGCCCACGGCCGACCAAAAACGGACCGTCACGCTGAGGACCGGCTGAACGACGGTCCACAGTATAACTCCGCCCACGACCCAGAACAGCTGACGCCAGTGAGCCGAGACAGTGGAAACGGCAGCTTCAAATCCGAGTACTGAGAGCGAGTAGCCCCACAAGAACGAATCAATCACAAACTCCATGAGTGTCGCTCAGCAAAAGGAGAAATGAGGCCAAACGACGACCCTGGTCGCCGAGGCCGGTGCTCCGCGAAGGAGAGACAGTCATGGGGCTGGTCCGCGAGAGACACCCGAGCGGCTGGTTCTTGATGTTACCGGTCCGGTCGTCATTCTAGGCTCGCCGCGACCGGTCTCTGTCACTGAGTGACGGAATTGGACACGCCGATTGTGGGCGCGGACACTTCAACTGGGGAAATGCTCTCGAAAGTTGCCGGGCGAGCCGTTTTGCTGGCTCACCTTTCATTCGCCAATCCATGCGTACCCCAGAGCCTCCCGTCCTCCGCTCATCTGCTTCCCCGATGGTCAAGTCTGCTCGTCCAGTCCGTGCCTCGGCTGAGGACCGAGTCTACCAGCTTCTGGCGGACGTTAACGCCGCCGACCACGGCGAGGTTGTGTCCCAAGTTGAGTTCTGGACAAGGTTGCGCCGGCTCCTCGCCGTCAACGACGCTTTCTCCGGCTTGGAGGCCCTCGACGATCTCGCCCTGTCGGTCCTCGCGGTCTACGATTCGACGCCGCTTTCGCTTTCGGACACAGTGCTGGTGCTGCCGCCCCCGGATTCGATATTCGCCGGTCAGGCTGGACCGCACGACATCTTCCACGTCGAGGCCGAAGAGCCGGTCAAGCGTCCCGCTTCACGCGCTCGCATCGAGTCACGTCGGTCCCCACCCGCTAAGAAGCAAAAGCTTTCGCGGAAGAAGTCCAAGGCCGTGCCTTCGCCGACATACTCGCTGGACCTACCAAAGGACACGCCGGACCGGATCAAGCGCGACGTGGCCCGGATCCTTCGGGCGGCAGCGGCCAAGGGCGTGCCACTGTTCCAACTCGCGTATCCGTGAGCGGGTCAGCGGGCCTGGTACGAGCCCAGTTGTTCGCAGACTTGTTCCTGGCGCACTATCGCTATTGGATGAAGCACCGCGAGATTTCTTCCTCTGTGCGCTCTACCCGCCTTCCGATGACGCAGAGTACCGGCGAAAGCAGAAGGCCAACGCCATCTTGGCACGGTTGAACTTCATTGGGCTGAATATCATCGCGTTCGGGTATTTCGGCTTCTTGGAACGCTTCGAGCTGCACTCTCATGACACGCTGCTGCCTCCAGGGGCCAAGACGGCCGAAGACTTGGCGTCGCTGTACAAGCGAGACACAAGCCGTTACCAGCGTACGGTCGACCGGGTATTGGACCCGCTTCAGGTGGACGAAGACGGTTACGCCTCGATTCCTGAGTTGCTAGAGCAGTGCGGGGCGCTCGATCCGGGTCAGAAGCCCAGCGCTCGGCTCTCCGACGAGGCCCTGGCCCGAGTCGCCTATGACGCATTCACTGGGACGCCCGCACGCCCGTCTTGGGTCGGTAACACCAGCGGCGGCGTATGGAAGAAGCTCTTGGCGAACAAGAGGCTCCATGCCATTCAAGCTCGTCTCCGCAAAAAATGGGCTCAAGGAGACTACGAGCTTCCTACCGAGGAGAAAGCGTACAGCCCTTCCGAGAAGCAGGACGACGACTCCGACTTGAGGACGAATCGGGCAACCCAACCGTTCTTCCCCCGAGCAAACCGTTCCGTCGCCTTGAGAAGCCGGTTGAGGCCTCGCGCTCGGGCACACCCCAGGACGATGACGAGAACGAGGAGAAGCCGCCGCCGAAGAAGAAATCTTCCAAGCCTATCGTCCTCGAGTTGGAAGACGAAGAGGAAGATGAAGCCAGCGACCCCGAGGATGGTCAAGAGGAGGAAGAGGCGAACGCTTCGGACAGCGACGCCACCGAGGACAAGACGGATCCCGAGGAGAACAAGAAGTCCTCACCGCCCAAGCCTAAGTCCACGACCTCCGTCCCCAACTCCAAGACGCCCAGTCCCGACAAGTCCAAGTAATCCGCCTCTTCACGCTTTTTCGGGAACGCTCTTCCGTACATTTTTGTCTTTTCTTAGTTTCGAAGTGATCCTCGAAATCAACTAATAAAAACATGCAATTCCACCTTTCCACCGCCATTCCGTTCTTGAGTTCCAGCCGTGAAAACCCGCAAACACATTAAACCGTTCAAAGAACCCAAAACCAAATTCTCCACCCCCAACGACTTACAGCATGAGCAAGTCGTCGTCCGCCACATCCGCATTCGCGTCGGCTAACCGTGCACTTCTCCTCAAGGCCGGTAGGCCACGCTTCAACCGCTCCGACTGCTCGAACGCAGTCACCAAGTCACCATACTCAATCATTAGCTGCGCCCGAGACAGCCAAAAGTCTCGAAATTGGCTGCAAGAGCCAGGTATTCCGATTCGCGATCAACCGTAGGTTTAGCCACCACCTCTAAGAGCGGTGAGTCGACTCCAGCGAAACCGGTGTCGTCATTCCCGACGGGCAACCGTTCCACAAAGCTAGACTGCGGCAGGTCAGATTCTTCGAGGGGCCCTTCTTCGTTGTCGGCACCTTCGGTGGCTAGCCCAGTCGGTACTTCGTCAATGAAAGGCCGCGTCCACCGTCCTCGGAACATTTTCAGCCGGTTGACGTTCACCGTTACTATCTTGTTTGGGTGTGACGGGATGTCGATTTGGTAGGCATTTTCTCCCACCTTAGCAACGACACGGTAGGGGCCGTGCCAAGAGAAGGCTAGCTTCTTGGTACGTGCCTCACCACGGTTCGCTCTAAAGTACCGGTACACCCAAACCGGGTCACCCACTTGGTATTCGACAGCTTCTTGCTCGCTCAACCGTTGTTGGTGCCGGTCCTGGGCCTTGAGCAGCTGTCGCTCCACGAGAGATCGCGAGTTCTTCAGAGACAGGTAGAGCTCTCGTCTGTACTGAGCCACCTCGTTGCTCTTATACTTCTTGCCGAGGTTCAGAAAGGCGACGTCTAGCGAGAGGACAGGGTCACGGCCGTACAAAGAGAAGAACGGAGTGTCGCCCAGAGCTTCGTGATACGCCGTCCGGTAGGCAAACAGCACCCTAGGCAAATACAAGTCCCAGTCGGTCTGTGCTTCACTAACGTGCATCCGCAACATTCGGATGAGCGTCCCGTTGAACCGTTCTACCAACCCTTGGGTCTGGGGGTGGTCGGCGGCGCCATATAGCTTCTTGATACCCAAAGTCTGATAAAAAGACATGACCACGTCGGACGTAAAGTTGGAACCGTTATCGCTGAGCAATCGGGACGGTACACCGTGCCTAGAAACGACTCCGTTAATCATGACATCCACAAAAGTAACCGAGTCCAGAGCCACTACAGCGAACGCTTCAGCCCATCTCGTGAAGTAGTCTACGAATACGAGAATGTAGCGATTTCCAGAGGTCGAGATCGGTAGAAGTCCGATCGCGTCAACGACGAGCAGTGTAAACGGGCCGGTTAGATCCACGACCGGCATCCGTTGCATTTGTCCTGCCCGCCACGGTCTCGAGCCTTTTCCACTGCCGCAAATGGCGCACTCACGCAAGTACTCCGCAACATCCTTGCGCCAACCTGGCCAGTACAAGTGACTCTTCACTTTCTCCAAGGTTTTCGTAAGCCCAAGGTGGGAAGACAATACATCAGAGTGGCAGAAATGTAGGACGGTTTCAGCGTACTCCGGAGGCACGACCGGGACCATTATAGACCGTGCTGGACCTACTCTGTCCGGTAAATCCACTTTCCTCATGACCAAATCGTTCTTCACGAAATGCCGAGGAGCCATTTTCACAATCTTGGCCCTCAGGTACGGGTCGAGAGGTAGGGCTTTCGCCGTCAGGAAGGCGTACAGTGCCTTTATCCACGACACTTTCTGTTGTTCAGCTCTAAACAATCCGTAGACGAGGCCGAATACATCCACCGCCGAGTCAGGAGACCGTGACGTCGCTTCGTTCTCTTCGGGGGCTGTCCAATTAGTCATCTGCATCGCCCTCAGGAGCATTCGCCACGTCGTAACTCTCTTCTTCGGGCGCGAAGTCCGGGAATTCGTAGTCAGTTCCTCCATAGCCGCTGTCTTCCACGGGGTCGTCAGTCCGCTCCCCGACTAAGGCAGTTGGCACGCTCTCGCCGTCCGTTGTCGGGTTTAGCAGCTCGGCCATCGGGACGCCCCACCGCTCCCCGACTGAAGCAAGCGGCGCACCTCATCGTCAGCCGCCGGATTCAGTAACTCAGCGTCAGGGCGTCAACTCGGTCGGCCGGTAAGCGGGACAGACCGTCCACATGGCCCATTGAAATTCCGGGCTTGTAATGTACTTTAAGCTGGAGATTCGACAGCTCCATATCCCACTTCGCCAGCTTGGCGTTAGACGTTCGGTTGCCAGGGCTGAACACCCACGTCAGTGCCTGGTGGTCCGGGTACAGGTCAAACTCCCTCTTGTCTAGATAGCACCTGAACTTCCTGGTGGCCCAGACCACGCCCCAACCCTCGATTTCGGAGATACCGTCTTGTTTGGAGATCCAATTCTTTTGAGAGCCGGTCAATAGCTTGCTTGCATACGCCACTACACGGTCACGACCGTCCACCTCTTGCATCAAGCAAGCCCCTACGGCGTATCTCGACGAGTCCACGTAAAGTTTGAAGCGCCTCTTGTTATCAGGGTAGACTAGAATAGGCGGTTTCTTTGGAACGGTTGAAAGTCAAGGACGCTCCGTTTGAATGGACGGATGACTGTGAATCCGCTTTCCGTCAGCTAAAGAGTGCGTTGGTGAAATAGCACGGTTTCCATTAACCGTTCGAAGGCAGGCACAGCGTTGCAGAGTCCGAACGGTATCACAAGCCACTCGTACAGACCGTACTTACGAGTAAACGCTGTCGGGATGCATTGGGACATTCCAGTACCCTGACGCGATGTCCATCGTCGAGAAGAGCTGCGCCTCGCCTAGCACATCAAGGGTGTCGTCTATTAGAGGCATAGGGCAGCAATCCTTCACGGTCACGGCGTTCAACCGTCGGTAGTCAATGCAAAACCGTATACCCCCGTCCGGTTTGCGGATCATCAGCACGGGACTAACACATGGGCTGTTTGAAGGTCGAATCAAACCGAGCTCCAAGTATTGCTGGATCTTGGCCTCCATAACCTCGCCTTCGGCCATCGAGACACGGTACGGCTGCTGCTTGATCGGAGAACTGTCACCCGTATCAATCTCGAAACTGAGTAAGTCAGTCCGCCCAGGCTTCTTGGAGGACTCGACGAACAAGTCGGCGAACCGGTCTAACTCGGACTGGAACAGTGACTTCTGCTCGTCGGTTAGTTTCGAGTCCGAGAAGTCAGCCTTCACACTCTTATCTGGCGGGACGTCCGGTTTTTCCGCTTTAACCGTCTCTGTCTGAGGTTCCGCGGCCTGCTCGGTTACCGAATTTACGGCTAGACCGTCCGAGCTTTCTCCATCAGCTGACACTCCGGTTTCGCCGTTATTTACCGTGCTCGATGGTTGCTCAAACCCGAATGCAGATTCAGGGATCACGGACGCTGAAGCGACAACCGTCCCGCGCCGGATCCACAACACGTCGGTAGACGCGTTGCAGAGTTCCACCAACACTTGACCGGATTGCACTGAGCACAGCGTTCGCGCTACGCACAACGAAGGCAGTAGCCCCAAAGAGCCTTCTACCAGCACCGCAGCTTTCTCCTCGACGTCGCCCTTCACGTCTGATACTACTAGTGCATGCCCTCGCGGCGGAAGCCGCACGGACAACGACATGACAGCCATGAAAGACTGCTGCACCACCGCGACACCCAACGACAGCACCTCGCCGGTATACTTAAGCATTAGAGTTCGGTCTTCGACATCAATGACCGCCCCAATGGCACCAAGGGCGTCAACTCCCAAAATAGCGTCCACGTTGAGTTGGTCGGCGACCAGCACATTGAGCTTGATCTCGACGGATCCAAACCTTACCGGAAGAGCAATCCACCCTCGGATTTTCAGACGGTGCCCGGACGAGCTGCGAACATTACCGTCATACGGCATCAAAGGATCGGTAGACCGTCCCAGTCGTTTCAGCACCACCTTGTCTACCAGGCTCAAAGTAGCGCCTGTGTTGGCGAGCATTCGAGACGGCAGGCAATCAATATAACCGCTGGACAGAGCTTCAAAGTTTCCCACTGAGCAAATCACTCGTCGACCGCCACTAACAATCTCGGGTGGGTCGTCTTCCTCGTCACTGTCATACACGCCAAAACCGTCCGGCAAATTAACCACGACTACTTCAACCAATCCGTTTTTGGGCGAACTCACTCGACGCGGGGCCTCGGGCTGGATCACTTGCACATAGTGCGAAGCGGCTTCATCAAGTTCACCGCGGAATCTGAATCCTCGTAGCGCCTCGGCCTTCGGCCGATACAGGGCAAAAACAGTCAAAACAGACAGGTCGACGGGTTCGACGTCGTCTTCTCCTAGCACTCGCCGTGACAGCCGGGCCAGAACGGTCACACAGCTTCCTCCAGATTCTGACGCTTTCGTCCACGAAGTAGTCTTGTATGCCGCTCGAGAAGAGCAACTTCCACTCTCCGCTCCATCGTTTCTCTTCCGCATACTGTTCTGCAAAACTACGCAGCTTGGTCCACTCAAACTCGGGCCGACGGTCACGCAACGGCGGCACGGACAACGAGTGATTTCTTCACTAGCCTTCAACTCCACGCACACCGGTCCTTGACGGCGGCCCGGTGGGCCGACTTCAGCGTCTCGTACACAGCCAACCGTACCAAGGCCTTCCCCCGCGCCGTATCGACCGTCGAGGGCTCACTCGAGAGCAAGTCCGGACTGGCAGTCTCGAGAGGCTCGCCAGTTGAGTTGTCCTTGAGGGCCGGGACGAGAATGTTGCTCGCTACCAATTCCTCATGATCGATCTCATCCTTCGACTCAAGCGTCCTTTGGGCCGGTATTCGGGGGTTTCGGTAGCGGCCCGCAGGTCTTTGAAGTCCTTGTTGACCGAGGCTATCGAACAGGTCGCGCTCGAGACGGGAGCGCTGAAGTCGCGGTTAGCCCTCTTCGCGGCTTCGGAGCTCTCCAGAGTGGATTGGAACCATTCCTGCCAGTACTCAGGTGTGACTCGGCCGCGGTTGGACGCAGCACGCGTTCGTTCCAGTACGTCGACAGCGATTCCTAAATACCGTGCCGTATCTTCCAAAGACGGTTCCTTCTGAGTCTCCGCGTTGGCCTTCACCCTTCACAACAATTCAACTTCCTCCAAAGGAGGCAAACGTTCTTGTCATACTCCTCTGATTCTACGGCAATCGGAGTGTCACCCAGTACGGTTCCTTCGTCGCCGGGGCCTCCCACTTCCATGGCAATCCAGTTCTTCGTCAGTGAAAAAGACGTTTGAAAGTCTGATCGGCGACGGGCGTCGGTTGGGCATCCACCGGGTTCTCTTTGGCCTCGGAGTCTGATTGAGCGGTAGTCGTAGAGTCCGGTAGGTTGGCAACTGGGTCGACCAGGTCCTCGACCGACCTGGGGACAGACACAGCGGCTGCCCACTTCAGGAACATGCTGTCTCCGATGTCGACACCGGTATCCCCTCGGTTGTCGTTGTCGACCATCCGGGCCGCCCGCACCTTTCTGAGGCCATCCAGCTTCTTCAATATGCCTCGCAACGGCGTCGTCCTCTTCACCGCGAAGATCGGAGGAGCTCCGTATTCATCATCGCTTTCATAGGGGTCGTCGCTGCCGACGCGACCCGGCTCGCTGTGCTCTGAGCGGTTCGTGTTGCTCCCAGTCTCTTCCCCCGCGACTTCGTTACTCAAGACGGAGCGGTCTTCGGTCCCGTCCTCACCTAGGTCTTCAAGGAGCTTGGAAGTCGCCGTGCCACTTCCGGTTGCTCCTTCTCTCTCTAGGACCGGTGGCGGCGCTAAGACATTCACAACTGAATCTATCACCGCTTTCTCGGTAGGGAGCGCACGCTCCTTCGGGGCTTCTGTCCTTTCATCAATTTCTTCTCGTCCGGTGGGCGGCGACGCTGCCACTTCCTTAGCAACCGTCCCACCCCCAGGCTCCTTCGTCTCAGCCGGGGCCGGCGCTTTCACTTCTTTCTCGTCCGTTCCGCTCACCGTAGCGGCTACTCTCTTCTTGTCCCGAGCCGGGTTACCCCCCCCCCAATACTGGGTTGCGCACCGCTCGCTTCGCTTCTTCTTCCTCCACGCCTCTCGCGTCGACAACCGTGCCTTCATTTCCGCACATACAGTCGTCAACCGGGTCATCTGGCTGCTTCGAGAAAGGGGTGACCCTCTCCTCTCCTTCCTCACGCCCCCGTCACTGTTGAGCCGGATGAGGGGCCATCGCGGGCACCATCGCTCGCAGGGCTTCCATCATGGGGCAGTCAGACATTCCGTGACCTGGCTGCTTGCAGAAAAACAACCGTTGCTTCGTAGGCCAGAGGACCCACCACGACCCCCGCTCCCGCCACAGGCGTCACACTCACTCTGGACGTGCCCTACTTGGCCACACCGGCGGCAGTCCAGCGTAGCGCGCCTGCAAGTGACTCGACCGTGCCCCTTGAATCCACACCGTCCACAAACGGGAATCCCCTCTTGAGTGCGGCTGTTGGCTTCCATGGAGATACCCCGGAACGGTCGACCGTTCTCGGGAGGTCGCGCATTGGCGGGAGGCGCGGAATCGGTCGTCATATTCACGGTCGGCGACCGGTTGCGTGGCGACCTCGGAGCCTGCCACTGCGGCTGTGCGATCTGGGCTTGCCATTGGCGCTGGTTCTCCATGAACTCTCGGAAAGTCTGCGTCATAGCATCCAGCGAGGCGGTAACTTGGGACGGTTTGCCTCCGGCCGGGGCCTCGTCCTGGAACTCGTCGTCTTCCTCAATAGGTCGGTGCATCTCCTTGAACATAAGCCACTCGCAAGCCTCGGGGATATCGTTGGCAGGGCTGGAGTCGAGAGTAGCCAACATGCGCTTGTTCCTCAGGCCTCGACGGAATAGCTGGTACATCATTTGCGAATTAGGATAGTCCATCGATTCACACATTTCCGTGACACGGTCGCCCCACTCTTCCACAGACTCACCACGCTCACGCTTAGTGGTCTGCAACCGTTCCCAGAGCTGGTCCGACGTTTGGCTCAGGAATTGGTTGTGGAACCGAACCTCGAAGCGTGTCGAAGGAACGGATGCTCGAGTTGCTCCACCACCGCTCTGACATGGGCCCTCTGAATTTTTGCTGGAAAATCAGTAACCGGGACTTGTCAGGTAGGCCGGCCGTGTGTGATTCAAAGAGCTCCCAGAAGTCACGGGCCTTCTCCACCGTGCACTTGTCGCCATAGAACAAGGGCAACACCTTGACCTTGTGAGCTTCCAGTAGCGACAGGTCCAGTTCGCTAAGACGCGTGTACGCCGACTGCACCAACGGACCGCTTCTAGCAGCATTAGACGGACGGTTCCCGGAAACCATTAACGGCCCGTTAGCTCCATAAACCGGTTGACTGGTGGACGGGTACGCTTGTTGTCCACTCGTCGGGTACACCGACTGGCCGCCCGCAGGGAGCCGCTAATTGGGTACGCCGAGGACCCCTGGTTAGCATACGTGGGTTGGCCCCCAGACGCATAGGCGGGAGGGGCCGGGGTCGAATACGCCGGCGGAGGGGCCGAAGCGAATGCAGCTTGGCTGGCAGGGGCGTGCATCTGGGTCCGGTTAGCGCCATAAGCAGGCTGGCCGGTAGCGTAGCTCGGCCGGGCGCTCCCCATCAAAGAAGCCGTCCCCTTAGTTGGAGTTCCACCGCTCCAAGTCAACGGTTGGCCGCTCCTCAGGGCCGCCACGAGTTGGTCTACCCTCGCTCGTTGAGGCGAGACCGGAGTTGACGAACCCAAGCCTTGAGACTGATCCATTTGATAGCCTACCATCAAAGGTTCCTGGTTAACCGAGGCCGGTTGTCCGTATCCACTCGTCGGGGCTCAGTCTTTGTCCACGAAGTCTAGACTGGTCTTCTGTTTCCAGTTCCAGCCGAAGGTCGGTTTGTTCAGACCTCTGGTCTCCTTACCGGTGTACTGGGCAATGAAGCCGCTCGGACTCCTTTTGGGCACGGTCTCAGCCACAGGTTGGCTGACAACTGGGCTGTCGGTGCCGTAGCCGACCTGCCGCAACGCCTCGTACAAGTTCAGCGGGTCCAACGAAGGCCGTTGGGGAGCTTCCAAGGCACCACTCGGGACACTCAGCCCGGTGCTCAAACCGCCTCCACTGGTCTCGTCCTTCACTTCCGCCTTGATCCGAGGGTCAGTCACCGTTTGAACCTGCGGTTGGGGAACCGGGGCAGGCGGGAGGGGCGCTCCAGCCGATCGCACCGGCAACCCAGTCCAGGGATCCATCATCTGGGGTCTCGTCGCCACGGGCTGTGGCCCCACGGGGCCCGCCACCGTCACCGGAGGTACGCCTTGACTCGCCGACGCCCTCGTTAGCGGGGCTACCCGAGGTTCTGACCCTTGGGCCGCCCTGAGGGCAGCCGCCTCTTCTAAGGTCTCCTTGTATTCGTCGGCCTCCTCGTCGACGAACAAGTCCCGCCTCAACTCGTCAGTCAGGGCTTCCCTCCCAGCCGCTGTCAGGGCCGAGGGTCGTCCTCCGGACGCTTGCTTCTCCAGGGCCGCGACACGGACGGGCACCGTCTGTTCTTCGGGGTCCCCGACGCGAATGTCCTCATCGCGTTCTCCGTCATACACGTCTTCTAGACGCTCTTCTACACCGGCGTCCCCTCGACGCTCACCTTCACAGGCGTCTCCGCGACGCTCTCCTTCACCGGCGTCTCCGCGATGATCTCTCTCCGAACCACCGTCCATAGTCTCCAGGACGTTCAAAACAACCGGCTTGCTGATCCCGGAAGCTCCTTCAGAATCCAATACACGCGCGCTGAGTCTCTAGCGCCTTAGTCTCCAACCAACACACTTGTCTCTTTGGATCCGCAGCTATCCACTCGCACTTCCTGTCGACCTTCCTTGGCGTTCCTTGACGCGGCCGATCCTTGGTGCAGCGGACGAAGCCCGGCCGAGTCCCAAAGCTAGACTTTCTTCCACACTTCTCCGTACTCGAACCCCTTCACGACGGAAGTCCGTACCCTGCTTCTCCACCACGTGTCGCGAGCCGCCTCGGTTAGGGACAGCCTGGCGTCGTATAGAAGGAGTGAGTACTAGAGAGCTTTATAACAAACGTGCAAACTAACAGCCAATACAAAAAAATGTAAAGACTATTGACTTGCGGTTAACCGGGCAAATTCACGACTAACACACTTCTCGGCTAGGGCACGGCTCGCCGTACCTCACATAACTATCATCATCAAATTCGCAACTACATACCTTGTACTACATACCTTGAGCGCACACGCTCTCTGCTCGTGTACACCCCGTCCAGCTATAAGCTCCAACCTCACCGTGGCGCCCTCGTCCTCTGCAGCGTGACCTCCGTCCTGCTACCGCCGCGAGAGGGGACGCACGCGTGCAATCCTCCTACCGAGCTCTCGGGTCCCTCGAACGCATCTTTCCGAGGGCGCCCTGTGAGACCCGGGCCGGGTCGGGTCGGGTGGGGCCCTGTGGGTGCGCTATCGTCCTCCAACTGCTCTTCGTAGAGGCGGTCGTGCAACGCACGTGGGGTCCAAACGGACTCATCTCCGTGCCCGAGACGGTGGCCAACATACCCCGCAATCTCACTCGTGACACTCCGCCTGTACTGATTTAGCCAGTACTGGACCGATTGTGTGATGTTGAGTTGTGGCCGAGCTCGCCGAGCCGACCACAGAGGCAACGGGATCGGACCGAGAGGAGATAGTTGACGGCGGTCCTGATTGGCCAGCGAAGTTGCCGCCCACATTTACGGCACTGGAGTGACTAGGACTAATTTACTGACGAAGTGTCCTCGGTTGGACCAAATATACTATCGACCGAAGACTAAAAGTCAGGAATAGGTCAGTTTGGTCCCTCTGTGACGACCACACGAGGGCACATCGTAGGTACGAATTCGTACCTATATGGATCACCCGAGTTTTAGGATGTTGTTTTATTAATACGGACGACCTTAGTATCCAGATATCTAAATTTGAAAACCTGGTCAAAATGTGCAAAAAACACGGGAAAAGCCTGAATATCATGTTCTTTTTTTGTTCCGGATATCGAAATTTAGAGATATCAGGCTACCATTCCTCCGCGGTAATTACCTGCCTTTCACGAAGAAGTGAACAATCGAGACCTAGGTCATACGAACCGAAAGGTGTAACCTATCTCTGAAGCTTTACAACTGCGCTCAAGCTCATTTGGATTGCCTAGAAACGTAGAATTATGACTTGCAATGGTTTTTTTATGCAACATCTAGAGAAAAAACGGGTGAAACTAACGAGGGACCTCGTCGGGAGGGCCCTCACACAAAAAAGACATGTGGGATAGTCCACCGGTTTCAAAACCGGTATCATGTCCCATGCAACGGGAAGGCCGTTGCAAAACCTCACTTTCAGATCTGCACTTCGATGGCAACCTCCGCGCCCGATGGGCCGCTGCTCCCCCATGGCTTTTTGCCTGCGGGGGTTGTTCTACCGCCTCATGTCGTCCCTAGCCTGCTTACAGAAGCAAAGGGGCGTACTTACGGGGGCGTGTTTAACAAAGTAGGGGGTGGAAACGACAAGTTTCGTTGGCAGTCCCGCGTCTCCGACAAGGATATGTCTACCGACGTGTGTGCATTGAGATTCGGGCTGCAGGAGTTGATTGCCATGATCCACCCTGGATTGGTGCCCAACACGTTCTCCTTCATGTGGTCGAAACCCGGTGGAAAGGATCAAGAACCGCACCAAGACTACACGACCTCCGACGTGGAACGCTTCCAAGCCAAGCACCCAAGTGGAGTTCCAGGAAGTATGATTTTCTCGTTGGAAGCTGGTACCAGACTGCGGGTTTTCGCTGGATGTTTTGCTGCCAGGGACGAGAACAAGGCCACTGTCGTTGACATCCCGGTCGGATTTTGCGTTCTGTTCCGCGGGGACTTAATTCACAGTGGTGTGGCGTACGACAAGGAGAACTATCGTATTCATTGCCACCTTACATATGAGGGTGCGCAATGGGCTCCTGATGTTGTCCAGAGTACGATCGGTCTACACTCAACGTGCAAGTACTGCGGGATCAAGATGGAGAGCGGTTCAAGGTTCTACAAACACCAGTTCTACTGCGACGAGAATCCCAAGGCCGAGGAGAACCGCTTGAAGCGGAAATTTGAAGGTACGGATGGCGAATACAAGTGTAGGTTGTGCCCCGACGCTTCGTTCAAAAGCGCGGGTAGTCTGCGCAGCCGCAACTTTAGGAAGCACCCCAAAAAGTAGGTGGATGATAACTCTTGCCATTCAATGCAAAGCCAGATCTGAACAACAATTATCACTTGTTATAATCATTTCTAATTATTTGAAAAAATGAAGTTGTATTGAAGAAACGATTAACTTGTAAATGCATTGCACACGGAAGGTAGACATCCTACTTTTCCTGGTTTCTTGGTGTCGGGTAAGGCGCTCGTCCAGCGTACCCCCACGACCTCGCCGGTAGAAAGGGAGTGTTGAACTCCAAAGACTGGTCGCTTTCTTCGGTCCGAATACGTGCATGTCCACGGAAGGTTGTCGTGTGGAGTGGGAGGCGTGGCCGGGTGATTCTGGTCAATGCGCTCGTAAAGGCTCGGATCACGGCCCGTTCCAGTTGTACTGTGGTTGGGGAGACGTAGCCTACGGGCACTCTTCTGATAGCTGCCTTGTTGAATCGTAGCTGGATCCTGAATTCGATGCGGGGCAGTATCCTGGTCGCGGTAAATCCACCAGTGTTTGTCGAAGTGACTTGGAGTAATAAACATACGTCCGTTCGACTCAATCATTGCAATGAGATCGTGAAGACACGGTCGTCCGTGGACAACCCGTGCACGTGCAGTCAGCAACCAGTACATGATGGTGCAGCTTGAAGAGCTTGGTCGTCTCAGGGTGGGCCCATATGAGGTGGGTCAGCTCATTCGTCTCTGGATTCACCCGCCACTTGTGGAAGAAGTTGTGCTTGCGGAGTCCTTCAAAGAGAGCCTCGATCGGTGTATTAGAGGCTAGCTCACGTCTGCGTAGAGCACTCTTCGCGTTTGCAATGTCCTTGGCCAGAACGAGAGAGTTTGGGTCTGCACTCACAATGGTTTCTTGAATAGTCGATACAGGGACCCCCGCCGCCGTCTGGAGCTCCACTAGATCTGCAGTTGTGACAGAAGTCTGCTCACGAGATGCCTGCGCAGCTCGCCTTCTAACCGCAGCGTGTACGCGAATATCCCTTGAGGGTTCGTGGTTGTGGTGAGAGCTTCGTGCCGTGTGAACAATCTTCCAGGGACCATCCGTGTCCTGCTTGCTGACAGCGTGCAGCACAATACGCATCGGGCAAGCCGAACGTTTAGAACCACGCATCGTGCGAGTACGAGCTTGCTCCGTCAGGTGTTGGGTATTCTTGGGCCCCCCGCAGCGATCGCACTCGTAGTTTCGCGCCCACACCTTCCGTTCTTCTTCATCTGTGTTCCGCACTCGGCGCCGCGACAAGTTGAAGCCGTGGTCTTGTGCCCACTGATGCAGCGCTTGATCGGCTTGATCATGTGACGGATAGACAGCTTGAGGAGGAGGAGGAGGTATAACAACACGCCTGGGGACAGCCTCGCTCATGGCTGAGCTTTTTGAGTTTGACAATTGAATTTGACGACGTTTCATGATTCGTCTACAGCCTTTCGTCTACGGTTCGTCTACAGCCAGGTAGGTACCGGTATAAAACTGGTACAAGTGAAGACTATCCCAAATGTCCTTTTTGTGAGGGCCCTCTTTAGTTTCTCCCAGAAAAAACCTGGACGAAGGGTTCTCTGTTAATACTAGTCAACTCGAGAGGTAAATGAGATACGGTGGTGACCAGTTTTTGCCTTTTTTTGTAGGTATGACGGATGAAAGGCTCTGTCATTTCGAACAGAAGCCTCAATCAACATGAGCAGCAAAGGCGTCCAGAAGCAGCGACAGAAGCGCAAGTCGCTGGCTGAAGACTATGGCGGATCCGTGGGGGAGGATCTTCTCGAGTACATGGAGACGGAGGAGACGCCAGGGGGAGTGCAACAGTCCGTAGACTCCGTGGGAGCGTCCAGTAATTTATCTCGTCGGATCCAGAATCGTCTCCAGAAATTAAACGAAGTGGCGCAGTCGGCAGGAGGCAATGGCGACTCTGCTGGGTACTACGACTTCTCTACGCTCGATATGAAGCCAGACCATGAAGCGCGTCCCGTGTGGGTCTGTCCCAATGGCCGCATCTTCCTCGAAGCCTTCTCGCCCATCTACAAACAGGCCTACGACTTCCTGGTCGCCATTTCAGAGCCAGTGTCTCGTCCGGAGTTCCTGCACGAGTACAAACTCACGCCGTACTCTCTGTACGCTGCTGTGTCCGTGGCAATTGAGACCGAGAGCATCCTCAAAGTCCTCGAGAGGTTGTCCAAGAACCGACTCCCAGAGGGCATCGTGGCCTTCATTAAGGACTGCACACTCAGTTACGGCAAGGCCAAACTGGTGCTGCACCACAACGAGTTCTACGTCGAGAGTTTGTACCCGGAAGTGCTGCGGAAGCTGCTGGAGCACGAACATATTCGCGCGGCACGAGTCAAGGAGACAGCGACGGACGTGGCGGCCAACGCGTCGGCCACTGCGCCGCCTGTGGCTCCTGCAGGGGCGCGAGCAGAGGACGCCAATGAGTTTATTCAGAAGGACGTGTCGGCCGAGGACCAGGCCAACATGCAGTACCAAAAGCTGCTGAATGAAGACTACAATGTCGCGGACGAGCACCACCCTGGGAAGTCGTCGGGGGCCAGCAGAAGACAGTGCGGACAGTGTCGTTCAAGATTCGGAAAACGATGGTGGAGCAAGTGAAGCGCGCGTGTCTGGATCTGGACTACCCGCTCATGGAAGAGTACGACTTCCGAAACGACAAGACTATCCCGGATCTGGAGATGGACCTGAAGCCCACGACGCGCATCCGTGAGTACCAGGAAAAGTCGCTGAGTAAAATGTTCGGTAATGGCCGTGCACGATCGGGCATCATTGTCCTTCCGTGTGGTGCAGGCAAGACGCTGACGGGCGTCACGGCGGCGTCGACCATCAAGAAATCGTGTTTGTGCTTGTGCACATCGGCTGTGTCTGTGGAGCAGTGGACAGCACAGTTCAAGATGTGGACCAACATTCCGGAGAAGAAGATTGCACGCTTCACGTCTGTAGCGAAGGACTTTATCGATCCGGACTCGGGAGTTATTGTGACCACGTACACGATGGTTGCGTTCGGTGGGCGTCGTGCCCGTGCGTCCGAGGAGGTTATGCAGCTTATTCAGAGCCGCGAGTGGGGGTGCATTCTTTTGGATGAAGTGCACGTCGTGCCCGCGAAGATGTTCCGTAAGGTCATTGGCTCCATTGCATGCCACTGCAAGCTCGGTCTGACGGCCACTCTTGTGCGTGAGGACGATTTGATCGGCGACTTGAACTTCCTTATTGGTCCGAAGCTGTATGAAGCCAACTGGATGGATTTGACTCAGAGCGGCTTCTTGGCCAACGTATCGTGTGTGGAGGTATGGTGCCCTATGGCCGGTGAGTTCTACCGTGAATACCTGCGCGAGACCAAGAGTGCACGCAAACGTGCACTTTTGTATGTGGCGAACCCGAACAAATTTACGGCTGCGGAGTTTCTCATCCAGTACCACGAGGAGCGCGGCGACAAGATTCTGCTATTTTCCGACGATGTGTTCGCTCTGCGTCTGTACGCGACCAAGCTCAACAAGGGTTATATCTACGGTGGCACTGGTGAGCGTGAACGCATGCGTCTGTTGCAGTCCTTCCGCAGCTCGCCTCTGGTGAACGTCATTTGCATTTCCAAGGTCGGCGATACGTCGATCGATCTACCGGAGGCGAACGTGATCATTCAAGTGTCTTCGCACTTTGGTTCGCGACGTCAGGAGGCACAGCGTCTTGGGCGTATTTTACGTCCCAAGGCCAACGCCACGGGCGGCTTCAACGCCTTCTTCTACACGCTCATCTCGACGGACACGCACGAAATGTACTACTCGAACAAGCGTCAGCAGTACCTGGTGGACCAGGGCTACACGTTCAAGGTGGTGACCGATCTGTTCGAGCCGGGCTCGTTCGAGGGCGTGTTTACGCGCAAGGAGGACCAGCGAGCGCTGCTGAATGAGGTGCTGAGTGCCGATGTCGAGAGCGCCGCCAAGGACGAGAACGCGGCGATCCGCGATGACGAAGACCTGTCGCGTCTCGAGCTGTCGGGCCACGGTCGCAAGAAGAAGAAACTGGCGTCGCTCGGAGCGCTCTCGGGCGCGGATGGCACCAAATACATGGAGTATTCGGCCGGCCACGGCGCCAAGCAGCGCCACAACCTTTTCCGCGATCGGTATCGCTGAAAGATGCAGCAGTAGTGTGCATGGGCATAATAAACAACCAGTGCATGATTGCATTGATGCATTTCATTGATGCACTTGTTGAAGTTTACCGTATTATCTCCCGTAAGTACGACGTGTGTTCACCATTGGGATCAGACGCTTCCTCTTCTGAGTCCAAAGGTGCGTCGTTCTGATTGTCGCCATGTTGCCTCCTGTTGCCTCCTTTTGCCTCCTCTCTAACGTCTTCCTCCTCCTGTAGCCAAGTCCCCATCATGTCTTCTCCGCCGTCTCCTCTTCCTGGCTCGGAACGCGCCGACTACCGAGGCAAATGTCGCTACAAAACGGGCAAATGCACCAACGAGCGCGCCCTCAAGACGTCGGGAGCTGCCCACAATCTGTGCGACGACCACCGGAACAAACAGAACCAACACCAGCGCAAATTGGACGCCAAGAACCGACAGCACAAACAAGAGCGACGCATCTCCACAAAAGACGCCAAGAGCGAGCGCTTCTCCCCTTACCCAGTGACGTCCACACGGCAGTCGGACAGTGGTGACGCGTCTCCTGCTCTTGGCTCTAGAGTACAAGACGAGATACCGGTAGACGCACCCACCGCCTCCTCCTCTTCTGCTTCTTCCTCTTCTTCTGCTTCCTCCTCTTCGACGCAGCCACCAGTTGTTGCGGCAACTTCCAGTGGCGTCATGTACCTGCCCAACGGTCCTCAGCCTCCGCAGCTTTCGTATCCTTTCGTGATGCAGGACTTTGATGGTATTGTGGTGCCTTTGCCGTCCTATCTCGAAGGCCAGGAACGGATTGAGTTCCGCTCTCGAATCTACCAAAAGGTGCTGGACTTTATCTCGGAGGAGTGTATTGTACGATACGGAGCCAAGGGGAGGAGACTACGGCGGTGGTGGAGGCAGCGCAAGTTGGTAGCAATGGATCCGACACGGAAGCGGAAGCTGAAGACAACAGCGATCCATCACGGAGCGAAGGAGACCATGACAACGCAGCAGTCGCAGAAGACTCCAGGGCCACCAAGAAGGTGCATTGAAGTAAGTCTTGTGGTCTGCACAGCAGCAGCTCAAGAGAGCAGGTGCAGCAACCGAGCGCCGTCATGCTGAGCCAAGCGACTCACGTGCAGATCTTAGTGCTATCATTCTCGCTACCCACATGAATGAACTGCGTCCTCGATATGCCAGCGTTTCTTGGCGGCCTTCTCCTCCATGCGGAGGTTCAGCGCGGTGCGCTTGATGCGAAGCAAGGTGGCACCAAGTAGAAGACATGATGGTGTTCCCTCGTGTGCGTATCGGACACCTTCAACCATGAACATGTAGGTAGCTCATAAAATAATGGTATTCATCGACTGCTAGCACGCATCTAAGAGAACAACGAAAGAAGAGCTTCTTGGCTTGGCCTAAATTTCCACCTCGCGCTTGCCTTCTCGTACCTGACTGTCGTCTAGACCGTCGAGACTGCTAAACGAGTACTTCTCGTCATTGTACGACATCTCACTGAAGCAGTCGCTCTGGCCACGTGCACGCAGTTGCTCGGCATACTCCGAGTCGGTGACCGAGTCCGCGATGGAGTCGGTAATGGATTCGGCAATGGATGAGCGGCCATCGACATCCGGTCGTCTCGGGGGCAGTCGTCCGATGCCTAGAGACGACTCGAACGAGTACTTGCCACTGTCCAAATCGCTGATGGTGTCACTGAAGCTCACGGCGCTCATTCCGTCTATGGTGCTGCGGTCCGCTTCATCGTACTGCATCTCCTGCTTCATCCGCAGGTACTCGCCAAAGACGTTGGGCGTCGACGTGCATCGGGAAGACACGTCCTGCTGCACGTACTCGCTCACGTTGGAGAAGCCGCCAATGCCTCCGACAACGGGGTCCTGAATGCTGCGTCCGCCACTGCGCTGTGAGTTGTGCGACGTGTGCGAACTACCGCCCAGCACGGCTGGAGAGTGCGCCGAATCGGCCAGCATCCCGTCAAAGCTGCGTGGGGACTCGTCCGTAGGCACTCGTGACAAGGAATCCATGGGGTCGGGACGTGATCCTTTGCGGTGGCCTCCGTAGCCTCCGCCGTATCCTGTGCTCATGGGGGGAACGGCATAGTTGACCTTGCTGCTGTCCAGGATGTTGTTGTACGGGCCGGCAAAGCCTTCGTCGGGCTTTGAGAGGCCGCGTAGACGCTTGTCCGTCATGGTGCGGTTGCGTCCGAAGTTGCCTGCCCCTGTAGCTGCGATGTTGTCCTCGCGGCGCCTGCGCATCTTGCGTCTTCGTACGCAGAGGATGAGGAGAATGACAACGATGAGAACGGCGCCGAGACCGATGGCTCCGTACGTGATGAGACTGGAGCTCAGTCCGCCAGTGCTGGCAGAGCTCGACGTGTCGGCGCTGGTACCGGACGAAGCCGATGAAGTTGTAGAAGAGGTACCAGAGGTAGTGGAGTCTGTCAAGTTGGACGACTTGGTAGCTGAGCTGCTGCTGGAGGTGGCGGTGGTGGAGGAGCTCCATGAGTCGGCTGTTGCATGGAGAAGACAAGAGACGCAAGTGAGTGACAAGGAACCACAGACTCTTTGATGCACTGCACACACGTACAGCAGTCGTAGCGCACGCCTGTGAAGGGGCAAGTGTTGGTCGAGTTGTCCTTCTCCCAGCAAGTGTAGGTGGCGTCCAGCGCGTAGATGCAGGGCGGGCAGTCTCCGGTGGTGGTGTCGCACGTGGTGCTGCCGTCCTTGAGGCACGACGTGACGGAGCTGCAGAAGTCGCTCGTGTCCGACGCCGCAGTCGCCGCCAGCAGCAGCAGCGCCGAGGCGAGCGCGAGAAGAAGCGGGTGCAGTCCGACCGTCATGGCTCCTCTTGTCTTATGCGGGCCCTCGTCCCCATGGCGAGCGGCAGAATCTGGGGCCAGACACGTCGTGACGGCACTCTTGCACGGGCTGCTGACCAGCCCACGGGCAGATGGTTTCCTGCAACGTCTGGCACGCTGTATGCGGAAGGTGATGCCGACCAGGTTCTGCATCTGATCGTTGTCAAATGTAGAGACCGAGCGTCCGCGTAGAGAGAGAACGGGGCGAGCGCTCGACGCCCTTGAAGCCCTTGAAGCGCAGCGCAGTGGATCCCCAACGCACGCGGTCGGTCTCTCCTTGCGCTGGATGCCACTCAGCGACAAGTTGTGCGGATCACCACTGCAGACATCAAGCGACACGCTGCGGATGGACCGACGATCTACGAGGCGATCGCTACGTTATGGCCAGCGACTGGCAACACTTGCAAGTCGGTCCTTGGCACAATTGTACGCGGCTGAAGATACCTGTTACTCACCGTAGAGGCAAGTCTCATTTAGCGCGACGACGCTCGTTACCAATGCTCAAGAGTGCGGAGGCACTGGTGGGTACTTGCATCGCAGAGGAGGGACCTCTGCCTCGCTCCTGCAGCGTGCGTCTGGGTGAGCACGAAGATGTCGCGGCGTCGGTCGTCGGGGCGTTCGCAGCCCACCAAGCCACTCTTGTCTCGGGCGAGTGACGGCAGTTGCCTTTCGCTGCTTGGATCGCGCGCACTACCGATTTGCACCTTCGCCTTCTTCGACCACCGTGGCGCGAGCCTTTCCCCGTCGACGGAGCGAACACGACGTTGCAGCCGCCTCAGTTATTTGGCACCGACGCAAGAGACGACAACCTTGAGCGCTCGCTGGACCGGTGGCTGCAGTCGCTCCACGACATGACTTCCGTGTTGGTGCTGCCGTCTTCACTCGCGGCTTCGTCGTCCCTGACGTGGTCGGTCCTCTGATACGATGCACGTCCCAACAGCGCACACAAGCCTGGGGAATCGCTGGCATCGCCCAGTGCACACGACAGCAAGTCGACATCAGCTTCACCGTCTTCCTCATCGTCGTCAAACCACTGCGGCACGCTCGTACTCGTACGTATATCCTGCACTTGTGTGTTTGCAGTGTTGCATCCATCGATCGCCAAAGATGCGATGGTACATGTATCGGGCTCCAGAGCGCAGCCGTCGTCACTGTCCTCCGCATCAAACCATTGCGGCGCATCTGGTCTTACCACTCCATTGCAAGGTTGATCCGGCACTGACTCAGCGACTGCATCACTCTCGTATTCGCTAGAAGGCTCAAAGTGGACTTTGCTCTGGTGTCTTTCGTCGTCGAGGTCGGTACCAGACAGGAGACTTGCAACAGCCTCAGCATTTGCCACTTGTGTGCCGACTTCGTCGCGGAAAGTGTGCTGCGCAGAGTGGATGCTGGGGCTCTGACTTACCATCTCCGTGTCACGGCTCTCCTCTGACTGACTCTGTCTTGCCGCCACAAACTGTTCGTACAAGCCCTTCAGCTCACCAGACTGCAGCAAATGATTCATTGAAGACCCCAAACTTTCAGCAACCTCGGCGCGAGCAAGGACCTGGTCGACAACGTTGAAACCCGCAGACAGCAGTTTTGGTTGGTTCTTGCTGAGAGACGTCGCCGTACCATGGACTGAAAAAATGCTGCCGAAAACCTTGGTGAGAGCGTCGCAGTCGCTGCTCTCGATGACATCTCCTATGTTTGCCAGCAAACACAAGCTCGTCTCCAACGATCGGACTTCGGATGTTGCTGAAGATGATTTTGTCCATACTTCCGGAGAAATTGGGGGACGGTGGGCGAGTTGAGACAGCGTCCCAAGAACGACTGGAGAGAGGAGCTTCAGCAGAGCACCAATATCCTTCCTTCGACTCTGGAAGTAGTCGAAGCCGGCCTTGAGCACTAGAAGGCACATGTCCAGCATGCGAATCAGTCCGACAGAGTCGTCAACATCAGAATGCAGGCTCTTATCTTGATCGTCTAGAAGCTGGAGGACCACACCGCAGCATTCAAAGCACGCAGGGAAGAATTCGTAGATCCACAGCTTCACATCCACGTCGTCCGAGTCGTCTAGGAAGCGGGCGCCTGTCAAATGTTCCAGTAATTGCAGTCGCAGAATCATCCGAGGAGAGAACTGGTACGTTGGTCCTTCGTCGACGAATGTGCTGACGAGTGCCGCCACTTGCTTTAGACAAAACTCTTTCAGAGCAAAAGGCAAGTGCGCGTATGAGAATGCAATCACCTGAGCGATCTCGTCCGTCCGTGCGTCGGTAGTGGTGGCATCATGTTGTCCTAACTGCTGCAGCATCACGAGAGCCAATCCGGCAGCTTCTCCGTCCCACCGACGGCACAGAAGCTCCCTCCAGACGAAAGTCCGCTCTGTTGTTTCTCCACCACTTGACCACAGTCCATCGATCAATTGTTTGGCCCACTGCAGCCGCCGCTCACTCTCAAGTGTCGTCAAGTCCATGGCACTCAATTGGCTCGCGACAACTTGAAACGCAGTCACCAGAACCAGTTGCACTTTGTCCTGACTCGGTCCCTCCATTGGGTGCTGGTCCTGTATCCCCTTAATAGTCTCCTCCAGAGCTCTGTCGATGATAAAATTTAGCACGCGGAGTTGCGTGGGACTCGACTCAACCGCTTCCGACAGAAACGCGAGCGCTGCAGACGCGAACGTCGCGCCGAACGCTCTCAGCATTTGAGCAGCGTCCACTTCCTCCGGCATTGGCAACTGCAAGTTCACGCTGGCGTCGAGTTCATCCTCTGGGCGCCTTTCGGCTGCCATGCAATTCCGATGTGCCAATGTGGACTGCTAAAAGCGTGCTAAAACTGCTAAAACGTCAGCTAAAGTTGTACTACTGGTTTCCACTGGCAAGGAAGTCATCATGGAGCTGGCACATGACACTTTTAATTGCAATATCGGCAAGTGCTTGCAAGCAAAGAACAGGCAAAAGGGGTCAATTTGCCTACCTACATACAACACATTCGAATTGCGACCAACACTGGTGTGAATACCCCTTGGAAGGAAAGTTCGATGTCCCTGACAAGACGAATCTCGTTCGAGCATCGGAAGTCTGCAATTGAACACCCACACGCCTCTCGTTCGCCTCAGCAATGGCAAGAGCGACCTCCCTCCAGGTCACTACAATTACGCAGCGTCCCCGAAGCGCCTCTTGCGGTTCGTTTGACGGTCCTTCCTTGGTGGAGGTGGTGAGGAAATGCTCGGCACCTCGGGGAACGTAAAATGGTGTTCGGAGCGGAGCTGCCTCGCCATTCTGCGCAGCGATCGCGCATGCTCCGCGTATCCTGGAGGCGCATTTGCCCCCATGTCCGCCAACGTCCTGGTCGCGTACTCGGCGCACTCGTCGACCACTGCGTTGAGGTCGAAAGAGGAGTCCACGACTTGCTCCTCCTCCGGCAGCGTGGTCAAGATGGCGAGGAACTCCCTCTCCAAGTCCGAGACCTCGAACTGCAACGGAGGTATGGGGGTTCCTGGGTCCTCCCATGAGTTATCTTCGTTTTCATTAGCGGTGGCAGGCGAGGACTGTTGTCGCTCGATTGCTGCTAACTCGGCGACTATCTCGTCCACATTTATCTTGGACTTCGACTCGGCATCCCCGTGGCGCTCTCCTCCTCCCCGATCCTCGATGCTGTACTCCTCCATGGCGTCCGGCGCAGACTTGCTAAGTGACAATTCTTTTGCGAACTGCTAAGAAGAAGGATTGGAGTTGCTCGTAGAGCCCCTCAACGAGCAACCAGTAAGAAATGAAGGCGATGCAGGTTAGAAGGAAGAGAATATGACTTCGTATTCTGCACATGCATCACTCTTGTGTATTTGGTGGAGCTACGTACTGGGTTACGCATCTAGACGCGAAGGCCTGCTTCCGACTCGGCCGTTTACATGGCACAGTCCTTGTGCGAGGAGGACGCGGTGGTGATCGACTGCGTGGGCGTCGAGGCGGACGAGTCGTCCTCCACATCGTCGTCCGAGGACGTCTCGTCCTGCGTCGCGTCCTGGGTCGTGTCGTCCGAGGTGGTGGAGGTGGTGGCATCGTCGGTGGACGTCGAAGCGGCGGTAGTGGTCACCACCGTGCCGGCACCGTCCATCGAGGAGCTGGAGGCGTCCACCGCCGTGATGGTGGCCGAGTCGCTGCCGTCGAAAGACGACGTCGAGTTGTCGAACTCGGCGGCGATGAGGTCCTTGAGGACGCCCTCCTGCGTGAACAGGCCGAAGTACGCCTCCACCGTCTCGTTGGCCTCGAGCGTGGCCAACTTCCACGGCTCGTCGAAGGCCGAGAAGTAAAAGTACATGAAGTCCTTCTCCGCCGCAAGCGTATAGAAATCGTAGAAGTACTTGGCGGCGTTCTCGGCCGTGGCGAGGCTGGCAGCGGAGTCCGTGCCGTCCGAGGCCCAACCGGTCTCGCCCACGATCACCTCCTTGTTGTACGTGCTGGCGGTCTTCACCAGCGCCGAGAAGCGCGTGTAGAAGAAGTCGGCGGCGCCATCGACGTCCACCTTCTCCCAGAACGGGAAGTAGTTGGCCGACACGTAGTCCACCGCCTCGATCATCGACGGGTAGGCCGTGTACGTGTCACCGATGTCGGCGATCGTGAGCGGGATGCTGGCGGCGCCCGAGTTGGCCTGGCACAGGGTGCGGATCTCCTCGAGGTTGGCGATGGCCTCGGCGGCCGTCACGTCACCTCGGTACACGGCTTCACTGCCGACGTGGATCCCCACGATGTTGTCGCTCAAGACAACGCCCGTCTCGAGCAGCGTCTGGAACGCAGCCTTCTCGGCCTCAAAGCTGGAGGCGGACGAGTCCACCCACAGTCCGAGCTCGATCTTGAGACCGGCCTCGATGGCGGCGGGCACCACGGCGGTGGCCTGGTTGCAGTCCGTGAGCGAGTAGAGGCGGATAGTGTCGGTCACTCCCTTGAGCGTGGCGAGCTCGGTGGAGATCTGCGAGGCCGGTTTGCACTTGACGTCGGCCGTGGCCCAGTCCGGACCGGCGCGGATGTTGTAGTTGATGCCCGTGCACTTGAAGCTGCCGGCGTCGGCAAAGCCGAAGGCGGCGGCGGCCATGGCCAGCGCGGAGGTCGTTCGCAGGACGTTCACCATTCTTGTCGGTTGTCGGAGGCTTTGGGGGATACTCGTACCAAGGAGATAGGAGTTTGGGAAATGACCATCGGGGCACCAAGGGAAGGCGAGCTCCTGTAGCACTCGGACTCAGGCCTTGGCCGCATCTCTGCGTCGACAATCGCGCGCCGGTGCCATCTGGATCGCGTGTCATGGGCCACGACAGCACGCTCCGCTTGGATATTTTTCGGCAGCCGACGCCCAAGTAGCGAAACCTGAGACTTGTGATCGAGTACGTCAGCGCCACCGCGGCCGGGATTTGACGGCGGCACATTTGGTGAGTGAATTGGAATCGCCTGATGGCGTCGGCCGTCGCATGTCAGTCGTCTCCGAACGAGTGCGTGCGCGTTCGGCGCCGCCGTCGTCGAACTTTGCTTGATTTTCCCCAAGAGAGCGCTTGGGGTTTGCTCGTTGTGCGTTGGAGGCACGAGCCCCATCGGCGCTGTCGCCCTTCGAGTAGACGACTTGCGCGCGCCGAAAGCAGCCAAGTCTGGCGGCAGATGTGAGCCGTAGCACACGGCGCTGGAAGCCAGCAATACTAGTAAAACACACCGGAATGCAGTGGCAGAGCTCAGTTTTCAACCACCGAGCCGATCGCTTCAATGTGGACACAGCGTTACTCCTCTACAGCTTTTGTTGTGCGTCGACCAACAGAGAGAAGATAGGCAAGGAAGGCAAACGTGCATTTGCAACGCACGCGCCAAATTGTTTTCAGGAACGCAAAACATAAAAACAGGACGGCACGAACACCTCGAGTCGAGGCCTGCAAGCAACGATCTCTGTACTTTCAAAACTTGATTGTACTAGCGGCCCGAAAGCACCCAACCTCCAAGATGAAAAGAGCAAAATGGCTGCGATTGAAGTAATAGATTCATGCTGCATGCATTACGCGTTATCATATTCAGACTATCTGAAGCCTAAGTTCGCCTCACGTGGCAGCGCTCAGGTCTGGTGGTGGTCGTGCTAGAGCCAGCTGAGGCACTTTCAGTGCTGCCCTTGGTGCTCCCGGACGGGTACGCACCACCGGCGCCGGCGCTGGCCTCCTCGTTCCTAGAAGGACAGCTCCCACCCAACGAAAGCGCGGCGATCTCGGTCTTGAGCGTACGGTCCTCGTGGAAAAGTCCAAAGTATCCCTCGACGGTGGCGTTGCTGGCATCAATCTTCCACTCCTCGTCGAAGCCCTCAAAGTAGTAGAACTCGAGCCCCACCTCCGAGGCCATCTCATAGAAGTCGTAAAAGTAGCGAGCGGCGTTCGCAGGAGAAGCCTCCGACGCCTTCGGGCTGGAGCCGTCCGACGCCCAGCCGGTCTCGCCGATCACTACCTTCTTGCCGAGCGTCGCTGCTCGTTCGTACAGCGGGTGCATTCTCGTCTTAAAGTACTCGACAGCGCTCTCCACATTGATCCCCTCCCAAAAGGGGAACCCGTTGGCCTGAACGAAGTCCACAGCGTCGACGATCTCCGGGTGCGCCAGGTACACGTCGCCAATCTCGGCGATGGTCACGTTGAGTGACGCTAGACCGTTTGCCTCAAGCTCCGCCTTGACTTGGTTCATGAACCCAATGTTCTTCTCGGCCGTGACCTCCTTCCGATAAATCGCCTCGCTGCCCACGTGGATGTCTACGATGCTTCCATCGGAAAAGATGCCCGGGGTTTGCTGGAGGAGCGTTTGAAGGTAGGCAAACTCCGACTCGAAGACGGCATCGTCGTCGCTCACCCAGAGCCCCAGGGACACTGTCAATCCAGCGTTGATTGCTGCGGGCACCACAGTCGAGCCTTGGTCGCAGTCCCCGAGTCCGTAAATGCGCACAGAGTTGGTGATTTCAGATAGCGTCTCCATGTCTGCCTGGATGCTGGCCGCGTTCTTGCATCGTTGATCGACGGGGGCCCAATCGGCCCCAATGCGAGGGTTGTAGTTGATGCCGTGGATGCAGAAGTTCTGCGCCTCCGCTTGGTGGAGCCCCAGAGCAGTGGAGAGGGCTGCAATGGCACCGAGGAGCTTGAGAGAGAGCATACTGGTGCTGAGTTGGGTGGTCACTTGGTTGAAGTGTTGCTGCGTCTTGCCGATTGGAAAGTGACTCTGTCCAAAGAGTAGGCAAAGCTGGTGGATAGACACTCGTTCGGACGGTGTTTCAACGCGTCAATTACCAGTAACGGAAGAAGTGGGAAGGAGTCCGAGAGTGAGTGAGATGGCGTTGATGCACACCTGGATTCGGTGTGAGATGTAGAACATCGAAACACTCTCGTGTATGTAGTTTGCGACAGCTTCGGTGCTCACGATGTGTGCACTTCGAAAGGATTGCCATAAACACTCCGCAGACCTCTTCAGCTGAAATGGATGCCGGGGTACGAGGCAGCAAGGTATTCGCCCAGAGCTTGCGCACACATGAGGCAAAGGATGTGAGCATCTCACACATTGGCGGCTTTCCATGAGATCGCTACGCGGGACGTGTACGTGCGAAGTCTCATTTTGAAGTTGTCCTTGTCCGTTTGGAAACCGCAAGCCAACTGCTTTTGCTGATCATTTACTGCCCCCTTAATCCATTGGTTCTGCTGGAAGATGTTACGGCACCCCACCCCACCGGAATTCCATGGCGCGTCAACGGTAGCGTAGAGCTAATCACCAAGAGCTCGAGAGCTCTGTCTCTACTGCGACAGTGAACGATGTTCACGATCCGTGTGAGGACGACGGTCCTAGGATGAGCGACAACGCTCTCATCGTTTCCGCCAAATCACCGCAGATGGCTACATGGATTCCCTACTGCCGCTGCAGTCGCATTTGTGTGTTCTGCGATCCCAACAAGCACCAGCCAGATGCCATCCACTTTGCAACGGCTGCCCATGAGTTAGGGCGCGGATGGTAGTTCTCAGCAACGAGCCTCCAGTCCGTCGTCCGCCAACTTGTTCACCTCCGTCGGTACCAATTAAAGCCAAGAGCGATCGGATCCCATGGCTGCCGGTGTGATCGACAACGTTAGCAATGACGACGACAACAGTCCTCATGAACGTGGCTCGCGTGGTTCAGGGCTTCAGTGTCGGCAACTCGTCCTTCTCGCTGCAGCTCTTTGGAGTTGAAATGGTCCACAAGGAGCTGCGCCGACTGCTGTCGGGCTTCATGCAGATGGGTTTACCCGGTCGAGGTTTCCCCTCGTGGTGTGCGTACTCCGGCAGTGGCTCTGCTCACCGGTGCAAATTGGGCCATAGGAGCTTTCGTGACGAAAGTCGTCAAGCTCTTTCCGTCGATCAACATCTTCTTCCTGTTCGCCTCACTCTGTGTTTTGTCTGGCATTTTCGTGTTCTTCTTCTGTCCGGAGACCAAGGGACGAGGACATCGAAGCGCTTTGCACACCCGACAACCGAACCAGGAGATCGGTAAGTCCCCAGACTTTGAGCAGATGAAGTCTCGGAGACGTCGGCTTTTGTAGACCGATCCAGTCATATTACAGACGTCGATGCGTGTTCATCTCGTTGAAGTGTGCGTTTGTACTCGGTGCTGATACATTCGTTGATCTTGTCGACGATGCACACGACTTGAAAATGAAATGGCTCGGAACACAGAGCCAACAACAACATTCAATCGCTGCTTCAGCAGACCAAGCTCATATTGATGCAGCTCTAGAACGTAAACGACACGTTGTCTTGGTCGTGGCGGTCTTGGCGCTTCCGCAGTCGTTCGAAGCGCGCAGTCAGCTCGTCAAAATCGGGGACGCCGCCTGCATTGGCGGCTGGGGCTGCTGGCGCAGGTGCAGGAGCAGCAGGGGGAGGCCTTCAGTGTACTGGGTTGTCGCTGGCTGGACCGACTCCGCCGGGATGTCGTCGTGCTGCTGCGCGGAAACCGGCTGCGAAGACCTTGTAGAGTAATAGTGCGTGGGTTGGTTCGTGTAGGTCTCTACTGACCGCCGCGATAAAGACGCCTGCAGCGGCGCAGGAGTAGCCGATTCACTGCCACGCTTGCCGGACGGTACGTTTGGCAAGTACGACGGGATATTGCCGGGCGAAGGGGCCTAAGCACAGCACAGCCGTCCGCACTTCAAACGTTAGTTTTGCCACAGACCAACCAAATCCGTACAAATTGCAGTCGAACGTACCGAGGCGTACAGCGCTGCGAAGTCGGGCCCAGACACAGCCGCACTCGGGATCGTAGCGCCGGTGGGTGCCGGAATCGGTGCCAGTGGGTCGGCCACCTCTGCCTCGTCCGGTTCCCAGTCCACTTTGAACTCTTTGGCGATCTCCTTCATGTAGTTGACGACCAGGAAAGCGCTCGGAGGCTGCACGCTGAGCTTCTGGATCACGCGCTCGTTCACGCAGCCGTCGACGTTGCGGATGGCCGCGGCCTCAAAGTCCTGTCCGTACTTCTTGGTGAGCTGCTTCTTGACCTCTGCGAGCTCTGGGATCTCGGTGCGACTGGCTGCCCAGATGAGAGTGCACACGGCCTCGCGCATGTCGTAGGGGCAATCCGCCTCCGTCTTGATGAGGTTCTACAATGTATGAAAACAGGAAGATCAGTAGCTGGTACCTAGTGACCAATAGACCAAAAGGCCGACGCACCGCTCGCTCGGCCAGCAGCTCACAGAGCAACTCGAGGATTTCGTAGCCTTCCATGGTGAAGTCGTCGCGTATAATCCCTTCTACCTGCAGCAGTAGGAAGCGTCAGAGAGAGAGAGAGAGAAGAGCGACAGTCTCAGTCGTCAGTTAGGAGCCCACCCGGATGCGCGCCTTCTCCTCTTTGCCGTCCGCCAGCAGCCGCGCCACCTCCCGCCGCTGGGCCAGTGCCGCGTTCGCCTTCTTGTTCTTGACGATGCCGATGCGGTGCACCGCCATCTTGAGGTTGGGCTTGAGCTTGTTGACGTTGAACCCGAACATGTCTTAGTGGCGAGTCTGCAAGTGAGAGACGCACGGGCTTGATCTTGATTTTCCTATTGTGGACATGATACGCAAAGAAAGTCGGACTAGTACTCGACAAAGTGCGCTCGAACACCACAGAGGCTATTGCTGCTGCTCATGTATCGTTAGCTGTTGGTTTTGAAAGACCTCGACGCAGCTCACAGACCATTTCAACATGCAATTTCCATTCTCTTTTACGGCGTTTGTCCGCCTCGCTGCTCGTACGTCCTGCGTCCGTCGTCTTGTCTTGTCCTCCTCTCTCTCTCTCGCTGTACCCTAATCGGCCCACGACATGGGCTTCTTCCGCCCCGTGTACGTCCGTCGAGTGGCGCTATTGCGGCCAGGCGTCACACTCCCGCTCGCCTCGGACGCGCCGGACGCCGTGAGCAGGTCGGCGGAGCTGGCGTCGCTCACTCGGCGCATGGCTTCTTCGGCCGCGGCCTTGCGACGGCTGTGGAACAGGCCTCGCTTGCGCTTGCTGCTGGACGTGGCGGCGTCCGACCCGCCGCTCGAGCCCGAGTCGCTCATGTGGCTCGAGCGCTCGGACGCGCCGCTGCGCTCCAGTTGCTCCTGCTGGCGGCGCTCCACCACGTCGCGCGGCTCAAAGTAGACGAGATCCGGGTCGCGCGGGCCGTCTAACGCGCGCGGAGACGAGGAAGAGGAGGACGCGGCGGTTGCGTGCGGCTTGTGCGCGCTGGCAGGCGGCGACGTGCTGGGGCTGGCGGCGTCCTCTTTGCTGGTCGCGTATTTCTTGTGCAGCACGCGGAAGTAGTACCAGCCCGTGATGGTGGCGTAGGAGAACCAGATGAAGGCGTTCTTGCGCAGCTTGGGGCTGCAGGCCAGCGCCGCGACGAGCAGCACGGGCAGCAGCAGCAGCCACAGCAGCAGCGCGCTCATCCTGTCGACGTACGAGTTCTCACTGGCTTACTATTGTCGGCCGAACTGCCGTAATCTGCCCAGCCACACCAACTTGTACACGAGTTTCGAGAGATGGGTACATTTAGTGGGATGGCTACATTGTATCATACGTCGCTTCAGGATCACTTCCGTCGCTGCCATGGGGGACTCGCTCGAGACGCTCATCGCGCGCACGCAGGAGCAGCTGCAGCCGCTGATCGCCAAGCCCAAGCTGGCCGACAAGCTGCTGGCCAAGCCGCCCTTCCGCTTCCTTCACGACGTGTTCACGGCCGTGACGAGCAGCACGGGCTTTGCCAAGGGACTGTACACGGACTTCGAGCTCGCGTCCGCCAACCTCAAGGACAAGCCGCAGAAGACGGCGTTCCTCGACAAGATGATCGTGTGCGTGAGCCAGTGCCTCGGCAAGGGCGTGGACGTGCGCTCGTCCAAGATCGTGGCGGGACTCGAGGCCGAGAACACGAATCTGCTGCTCCAGGGACTCGCGCAGGTGGCCAAGGACAAGTCGCTCAACTGGGACAAGGCCGTGCAGACTGCGCTGGCCAAGGTGCCGTCGTTCTCAGCTGACGGAGAAGTGGTGCCCACTGCAGCAGCGGCGGCGGCGGAGGCTGCACCGCGTCCGTCCTCGAAAGACCGCAGTGGGTCGGCTGAAGCCAAGGAAAAGGTGCGTTCGATTGCTTGTACATTGCCAGCAATATGGCTATTATAACTATGGTGGGTTGTCATTTACTAGACACGACGAGAGAGCGCTCCGGAGAGGAAGCCAGAGGCCAAAAGTAGCGCTGACGCTCCTGCTGCAGCCCCACCCCGGAGCGCAGAAAGCAAGGCGGAAGCCCAGGCGCCCCCTCCGTCATCAAAGCAGGCAGCACCCGAAACTAGCCGTTCCAAAGAACGTAGTCGAAGCAGCAGCAGCAAGGACAACAATCTCAATGAAGCGCTACTGCAGAGCATCGCAGAGTGCAATGGCGACATTGAGCGCACGAAAACACTCATGGAGCAGGTCATCTCAAAACCCAAGATGTCCCCCAAGCTTCTGGGGAAACCGCCGTTCCGCTTCCTGCACGACATCATCTCCGAAGTGACGCGGGTGACAGGCTTTGCTGAGGGACTCTATTCCGGTGAAGAGCTTGATTCCGGCGCCATCAAGGAGAAGGGACCCAAGTTGGACTACCTAACCAAGATTATCCTGTGCGTCGGCTGCCAGCTTAATGTGGAGGTGGAGGCCAAGCCTGCAAAGATTGTAGCAGGACTGGAACCCGAGGCTACATGCAAGTTTTTGCAACTGCTGACGGTGGCTTGTAAAGCTGGTAGCTCCAATGAGGCCGTGCAGCGCGTGTTAGCGGGCGATACAGCAGTTCGTAGTGCCGGAGCCGCTGTCAAGAAACCTGGAAGCCGAGAGCGTACACCTGAAACTAAGCAGCCGTCTCGCTCTAGCACCCCGCCGGATAATAAACCGCGTGTGGAGCCGCAACCTGCTGCGGAGGCAAAGGAGAAGCCGAAGGAAGCCGAGCCAGGTAGTTTTTCCGGGCCGATGAAGCCTCTAGCAGTGAAAAGCGGTGCTGGAGATGCAGACAACGAAAACGACGGCGGCAACCTTCGCTTTGGCGAATCCAAGACCGACGACGGGGATGACAATGGACTTCGCATGGGCACCAGCGCTCCCGGCACAAGTGGAACGAGTCGCACGTCTCGGCCTACAACGGCAAGGCGCCGTCCTCCGAAGCTTAAAGAAAATGTTACGGAGGTGGGGAGGCTGATGGTCCCAGACGCTAAAGCAGCACCGGTTGCTGGTATCATGAAAGATGGAGATAACAACGATACAGACAGCGATGACGAAGCTGCCGGCGCGGGTGCAGGAGATGATACTTCGAACCAACCTCACTCGGCACTTTTACCCGGGGATGCTGGTGCGCACGGACGTCTAGTGCGCGATATTCTGAAAGACCAGAACGCTGAGGAAGCAGCACGCCGCGCCAAGGAGGGCGAAGATACGGCTGCTACTAATGAAGCCGAGACTGGTATTCGGCTAGGACGTCGTAAGAAATCGTTCAAGCCCGAACGCATGAAGAGCTCGAGTGAAGCGGCAGCGTCGTCTCTGGCTGAAATGAACGCGCTGCGTGCAGACATCCAGCGACTTTGCCAAGCAGCGAATCCGGTGGGCAAAAGTATCGAGTTCGTGCACGAAGACTTGGACGCGATGTCAAAGGAGCTCGAGTTCTGGCGCAAGGAGTATGCACGCAAGCGCGATGCACTCGCCGACGAGCAGAAGCGGACAGAAGAGGCGCTGCAGCCTTTGCAAGTGCAGCTCCGCGAAGTGGAGGAGCAGGTCAAAGAGCAGCTTCACAAGATCAACACGCTCAAAGCCGTCATCGCGAAGAACGAGGAGAAAACGCAGCAATTGCTGCGTATGGTGGTCTCAGCCTGACGCCTTAGCACATTGTTGCTTGCCATGCACCGCGGTAATCACTTAATGCAACACGAGTCCGTTCATGCACACCGCTCTATCATTCAAATGTCTCCGTTTCGGTACCCCATGCACTATTTGTCTGCTTCCGCCTTCCTCTTGTCGTCTGCCTCCGTTGAGGACTCGTCTTCAGGCTTCTTCCTCTTCCCCAGACGCTCTCTCACCTCGGGCATGTCCTGTTCACGGCGTCGAACACTCTTGGGGACCCACGCCTCGTGCTTTTCGCGACGCAAGTCGTCAAGTGGACGGATGGGAACTCTGCCCGAAGTCCACGGCTCGGCCTGCGCTGCTTGCGTCGGGTTGCCCACCAGCTGAGGGTGCCATTTCTCGCGAATGCTCTGCTTCTCATCGTCGTCCAGATCACCGCGCACCTCTGGGAACCAATCTAGCAGTCGCTGCAGCACCAACGCCGTGGCCACCGACAGGTTGAGACTCTCACTGAAGCCGAAGAGCGGCAAGTACACGCGCCGATGCGCGGCGCGCAGCATCTCGGGACTCACTCCGTCCGTTTCGCGCCCGATCACAACTGCGAGGCGCTTGGGCAGTTCTTGGGGCTTGTGGGCCGCCACGAGCGGCTCCGCTTGCGGCGACAGGTCCGTGGCCCAAATGGTCATCTCGTTCTCACGCAGCGCCGTTAGACACGCCGCGATACTCGGGAACTCGCGCACCGTGAGCCACACGGCGCAGTTCTTGGTGATCTTCTTGCCGCTGCTCTTCTTGGTCTTCTTGGCCGTGTCCGGGTGCGTCTTGAGCTGCCGGTCGTTGGCGGCGATGAGCCAAACGTGCTGCACGCCCAGCGCCTCGGCCGTCCGCAGCACCGCCTGGTGGTTGTGCGAGTCCATGCATTGCTCCAGCACCAGCACGATGCGCGCCGTGCGGTGGCGCAGCACGGTCTCCGCTCGGCGCAGGCGCTCGGGGGCCTCCGTCTCCGTGTTGCTCATGGTTGGCGTCCAGCAGCTTGTGGTGGTGCAGAGTCGATGCACAGGAGAATGGGCTTGATGCACGTGGACGTCCGGACTCGACCGGTTCACGCGTGACAAGTACAGACAGACAGCGTTATTCCTGACCGCTGTCTGTCTGTACTTGTCACGCGTGAACCGGTCGAGTCGAACCGATGAAGGACGAGCCTGCACGACACAGCATGTCCCGCCCCGTGCCTCGCTCGCGGCGTGCAAGCGTGGAAGAGGAGGCCACCACGCCCACGCCCACGGCCGTGCGGGCTGCTGCTCGAGCCGCTCTCAAGGAGGAAGAGACCCGACCGGCAGCCGTCGAAACGCCTCGCCAGCCGCCCAAGCTCAAGCCGAGACCACCGCCGACGTCGCGCGGCTCCAGTTCAGCAGAGTCCAAGACGTTCCTCACGGCACTCGCACCGGCGCGGCTGCGGTCGAAGCGACAAAGCGAATTGCTGCGACCACCGTCACCTCTCGAGGGGTTGGAGCCCTCGGTCGACTACGTCGAAAGCGGCGGTGCGTCGGAGCCGCAAGTGCCGGCCAACTACATGGGCACGGAGGCCATGCAGCAGTTCTGGAGCATTTTCCACCGACAGGAAACAGTGCACAACAACAAGGTCGTCCCTCGTGCAGTTGGCACTTCCAGCAATGAGGTCGGTGGCCGTCCCAAGTCCGCTCGTACGACCTACTTGGCAGCAGTGCGTAGTCTTCGGCTGTGTCCGGAACCGCTTGGCATCGTACGACGCCGCGTCGTGGACAAAACGGCGTCCTACGCGAGCGGCAGCACCGTGCAAGAAGTCAATCTCAGCAGCTACCGGATGGGGAACGCATACGCCGGCGCCTTCGGCGAGGGGTTTGCACTGCTCCCTGGCGTTGAGTCGCTCAACCTTTCCCACAATCGCATTGGCGACGTGGTTGCTGCCAGGCTCATTACTGCTGCTGCAGCGGCAACGGGAGGACAAGGTACAGCAGGACTGCAGCAGCTCAATCTATCGCACAACGCGTTGGCATCGGCTTCATCATTGGCACTTGCCGATTTGATGCGCCGGTCACGGTCGCTCACGTCGCTCAATCTATCGCATACCGGACTACGAGACCGTGAAGTGCAGCAGCTCTGCGAGTCACTCACTCCCAACCAGACTGTTGTGCGTCTGCACCTTTCCGAGAACCGCTTCGGGGCGCCAGGGATGCTGGCCATCGCACGTTTTCTCGAGGAGAACGCTCGTATCGAGGAGCTTTATCTCGCTTGGAACCAACTACGTGGTGCTGGGGCGTTGAAAATTGTGGAGGCGCTCAAGTTTCACGCATCGTTGCGCGTGTGCGATCTGTCGTGGAATGCTCTTAGCTCGTCAGGGCCCAGCTCGGCTTCTGGAAGTAGCAGCACCACTGGTAACTCCAATGGAATGTTGCGACCACGTGCAGTGGTGGTAGCATTGGCGGATTCACTGGCAAACAACAAAGTACTGGCCCATTTGGACCTGTCGAGCAACCGACTCGACCTTGAAGACTGCACGCTACTAGCGAAGCAGCTTGAGAACAACCAGACACTTATCGGACTGCATATGAGCGGAAACTGCGCGGTCATGGACTCGCGCGGCTTCCTCATCCCCAAAGCTCAAAATCACGATGAAGATGGAGGTGGATCACGAAGGCTTCGAGATCAGCACAAGCTTTACTCGGTTGGAGTGTTTGAGGAAGTGCACAGTGACGCTGGTTCGGGTGTGTTTCCAGCGCATCTCGTGCCGATTGTGGATTCTTCCTGTTGGTATTGTGGTTTGTGGTCCGAGCACCGCTTTACGTGGACGCCCGCACCTGGACAAGGCCCGTATGCGGGTACTACCGACCGCTTTGAGATCACTCCGTCGATGGAGGTTCGTTTGCACTTGTCTGTTGATGATTGGAGAGGTGTTGCAATGGAGCGACGTGAAAACGAAGGTGAAGGGCTCTCGTTCAGCGCCCTGCGAGTTGTTCCTCCCGGAGCCACCAACTATTTTTTCACGGTTGTTGACACCAATGCCGACCCGACCAGCACGACCAATGTGAGCTATCACTATGTTAGCTCACGACCTAGTCGTCCTGTTCATCGCCAACGTCGTTTAGCAACTGGCAGGTCTGCGAGCAGTTGCAGTTTGGGCGACAATGAGGAAGCCGAGACGGCGGCGGCAATGCAAGGCGATGTGTTTGGCAACCTGGAGCGTCTGAACGTAGTTCGTCTCACACAGCGCGGCGGGCGAGACCCGTGCAATACATTAGTACCCCGCACCACAGGAAAGAGCAGTGAGCGGCGTGGCAAATGGGATATCAACAAGAGCGTATTCGCGCGGCGCAAGCGTGAATCGGAGTGCCGCAGTTTCGTGGACACCGATGCATTTATTGCAAAGGCATGTGCTGCAGACTGGCGGCAATGCAAGGTTGATCGGTTCGTGAAAGATCCGATTCGGCGGCGCGAAGTGGAAGTTAGCGTAACGCGTTGGTATCGGACTGTGTGCAATGCTTACCGACGTTACTGTGGTCACAATGTTCTGATAAACCTCGCACCTTTGGGCTCCCTTACGCCAGCAGCAGCGGTACAATTACAAAACGATATTACCTGTGTGCCTTGGCCAGGCTACGCCGAGTTCCTTTCCGAAGCGCGAATACTGGATGAGACGTCAGAGTATTGTTCACTACCGGATCTGGAGAATGTGTTTGTGGCAGCCAATCTTGAGCTTACTCAAGAGGCAAAAGAAAAAGACAACCCAGACCGCAGCCTCACGCGGTTCGAGTTTTTGGAGTGTGTTATCCGCATCGCCATGAACAAATATTTCCGAAGTACACCCCTGGCTTGCTAGAGTTGATTTACGTTGTTGAACACTTCTAACTCGATTGTTGGTGTACTTGTGCTGAGCAGCGAATGTGTGTGATACGCCTGCCAAAGCTGTCGACAAGTTGCTGCAGGACAACATTTTACCCATAACCCCAGAGGATGCAAACGAATTTCGTTCCCGCTTCCTCTATACAGAAGAGGTCAGCGATATCTTCACAGAACACATTACCCTGGTATGGTGTATCATTTTGGTCACTCGAGCTCTACAAAACTTGTGTTTGACGTACTTTTCGGCTGTTGTAGCTTCAAGAGCTGTACGATGCTCACATGGGCAAGTACTGCAAGCCTGGCGAGAAGAAAGGCATGCACCTTGTCGAATTTCTCGCTCTCCTGTACGTGGCCCCCTTGCGCTTTGTCAGGTCAAACTGGCACCTAACTCGATAATGATCCTTACGCAGAGAGAAGTATCAAATCTTTTCGGACTCCTTCCGTGTCCGCGACGTCAAGGAACCCTTCTTGGCGTGTAAGCTTGTGGTGCTGGATGAAATGACGACTATGGGCCACAAGAAACTCTTCCTCACAGACTTTATGGAGATCATCTTACGCGTCAGTGTTTTACGATATCCACCTCGGACATTTACGGTGGCCGAAGTTGTGCGAAGTCTGCAGAAGCTGCTAATTAATCACTTCTACAAGCACGACGCGATCGTGGGTCAGTTCTGCGAGGCGATTGACCAAGCGCTGGTGAAAGATCGTCTCGAGGCATTCGCGAATGCAATCAATTCGCAACGGAACCATCCACAGACGACTGCGCCAGCGAAATCTCGACACCGTGGAGGAGGGCGCTCAGCAGGGCCTGTACGGAGTGTGCCTATCACTGAGGAGGTCCCTTCCGACACAGATGAGAGTGAGTGTGAAGACAATGTGAAAATGGAGAGTGGTGTCGATACAACAAGTGGGTCAAAGGAAGTCGATGGTGGTGCTACCATTTCATCCGAACAATCAACCAGTGGAGTATCGGGAAAACACGCTGCAATCAGCGACGCAGAAGAAGCTGATGGTGGATCTGGTATCGATGAAGCTGGTGGCTTGGATCAACAATAGAAAGATAGACTCGGTTTGTTTGCATGAACCGAATGTGCCAATGATATAACTCGATCAACGCGACGTCGTGTCCAATTCCTGATGGTATCGATGCTGTATATTAGTTCACACGAGTTATCACTTGCAAAAAGACAGCGAGTGCAAACGCCCACTTCAACGAGAAGAACACGCATGGACGTCTATATTATGACTGCACACATTTGGTCAGCAGGATCGACCTCCTCAGTAGGAGATTTCGTCTGCTCAAAACCTTTAGTTGGAGGACTGTTGTCGTCGTCACGGTGCGCTGTCTGTATGCGGAAACGATGAGAGCGTTGCTTGCCCTCGATCGGGCGGGTTCTTTAAGAGGTTTTTCACGCAAGCCTTCTCTAAAACCCAGGTCTTTTAAAGCAAGACTTCGCGAAAGCACAATAAAACCCGGGGTGTTATGCAGATGAGACGAAAATATTGATGGGACGCACCCACGTCGTACTGCAACTCCCAAAACTCTACACCACGCATACTCTTCCCCTACTGTTCACCAACTTTTGCGTTTAACTCGAACTTCAAGATCTGCTCATTTCCCAATTCGCCTCCAACCTCGCACTTCCTCGCCATGAGCTTCGTGCCCGTCGCCGCCGACTGCGACTTCCCGCTGCAGAACCTCCCGTACGGCATCTTCTCCACCAAAACCAACGAGAAGAAGCGCGTGGGCGTCGCCATCGGAGACTTCGTACGTGGCTCGCACTGCCCCCGTATGCACCGCTCTCTTCTCACTCTCTTGCGTTGTTTCCAGGTGCTGGACTTATCGGTGGTGGAGATGGAGGGACATTTCGAGGGCTTCGACGCCGCCTGTTTCCACGACGTGCGTTGGGTTGCTCCATTGGATGAAGCAAAACGTTGAGACTAACGCCACGTACCGTGACTGCAGCCGACTCTGAACAGGTTCATGGCGCAAGGCTCCAAGGCCTGGGCCACTGCGCGCGCGACCGTCCAGCGTCTGCTGTCGGCGGAGGAGCCGACGCTGCGGGACAACGAGGCGCTGCGCCAACGCGCGCTCGTCCCCATGCAGAACGTGCGCATGCATCTGCCAGCCAAGGTGGGCGACTACACGGACTTCTACTCGTCGCGCGAGCACGCCACCAACGTCGGCCGCATGTTCCGAGGAGAAGCGAACGCGCTGCAGCCCAATTGGTGTGGAGTTGCCTTGGAAGGAGCTTGTTTTCGATCTTTTACTGACGATGTTTGTGCTGGGAATAGGCTCCACTTGCCCGTCGGATACCATGGACGCTCGTCGTCGATCGTCACGTCCGGCACCAATGTTCGACGTCCTTGCGGTCAGCTGCAGGCCGACAAGGCCGACCCGTCCAAGGGATCCGTGTACAGTCCATGCCGAGTGCTGGACTACGAGCTTGAAATGGTTTGAAACGGCAGCCGCTTTTCTGCTGATCTGTGTGACCTCTAACCATTTCTTCATTGCTTCATTGCTTCATTGCAGGCCTTCTTCGTTGGACCACCCAACAACCTCGGCGACCCGATCGCCATGAGCAAGGCGGAGGACCACATTTTTGGCATGGTCTTGATGAACGACTGGAGTGGTGAGTGGTCCTGCTTGGGCATGGTCCGGTAATACTGAGGAAACTAACAACACTACACGCTATTGACAGCTCGCGATATTCAAAAGTGGGAATACGTTCCGCTTGGACCATTTGGCGCCAAGAACTTCGCGACCACCATCTCTCCGTGGGTTGTGCCTCTCGCAGCTCTGGAACCCTTCCGCTGTGAGCCGAGTTTTGGTCCCGCCCAGAAAAATCCGACCCCACTGTCATACATCACGGATCCAAACTACGCTCGAGGATCCTACGACATCAAGCTGCAGGTCTCGGTTAAGCCCGAGGGTTCCGAGCAGGCGTACACTGTGACCAAGAGCAACTTCCGCAATATGTACTGGAACATGAAGCAGCAGCTTGTACACCACACGGTTACTGGCTGCAACATGCAACCTGGAGACCTGTTGGGTAGCGGCACGATCAGCGGCAGTACGGACGATAGCCTCGGCTCAATGCTGGAGCTGAGCTGGCAGGGATCTCGAGATGTCGCTCTCGGAGACAGCGGCATCACACGCAAATTCCTGCAGGATGGCGACACCGTTGCAATCACTGGTTTCTGCCAGGGTGATGGATACAGGATAGGCTTTGGACCATGCGAGGGCAAAATCCTGCCCGCGCGCCAGTGAATGAACGACTAGTGTGTTCGCTGACAGCCAGCAGTAGCAACGGGTCAAGCAAGCAGTGCCCATGAAGTGCATGGCATGAACCTTTGAGGTTAGTTGAGATACGCTTCGCATGTTACCAATAAACGCACACTTTGTCATGACACTAAATCGTCGCTTCCGCAGTTTTGAAGAGGTCCTTCAGTGGCACTTTCGTAGAGAACTCGGCGCGTAAGGAGGTGGAGGGAAACGTAAGGTCGTCGTCGAGCTCCAACGACGGTAGTTTGAGATCGTGCGCGATCGTATGCTCAGCCTCACTATCTGCAACCATGTCAGACTCATCCACGCCGTCGAACTTATCTTCCAGCAGGGAGAAGTCAACACCACGCACATGCAGCTTTAACTCGAGAGCCTCCTTCCATTCGTCAACAACAACGCCCGCATTCAGCATGGCGGCCCCACTGCGGTCATTATGTGCGGCGATCCGACTTTTGGTCTCGCCCTCTTCCTGGACTCCTAGCGATGAAACATCAGGTGCAATCTTCCATCGATCACGTATGTAGTCGAGTTTCCGTAGCTCCTCGCTAGTGTAATGACTGGTTTCACCCGTCTTCGTCCCTTGCTGGCTCGCTAGAGACACCGAGGAGAAAGTAGATAGCACTTGCATTAGCATCGATAGTGACGGATAGTTGTCACTCAAGTAGCGGAAGTAATCGTCCATGTCGGGAAATTCAGCAACGAACTCGCTCGTAAATACTCGTTGCGACGTATGTAGATATGCCGTCACCTCTCCTCGCAATGAACTCGGCTTGCGCCCGAATAGAGATATAAAGTACGAAACGCTGAGATCACTCAAGGTGCTCAACTTAGTAATCTCCGTGCTGTTCAAGTCGCGTAGCCGCAGGCGCGGGTTCAACGCTTGTGCCACAACATACAAAGGCTGCTCCATCTGCTCCCAAACCAGCTCCAACGCGAGCTGTACCGTAATAAATCCTTCAGACGCAGTGAACAAAGCACCTAACTGCGCCAACATCTCCGATAGAGTCATGCCAGCTCGGCAGCTGGATAAAGCGTTGTCGAAGGCGTGAAGCAGATTATATACACGCTCCAGTAGCGAGCGATTTAGTGCATTGTCCACCAACCGCTTGGCATTCGCCGCTCCTCTTTTTGTACTCGCCTCGAATGTCTTTTCGTCAAGTAGAAGTTGAATGAGCGTGGCGCATGACCTCCAGTCTCGAAAAGGGCTTGTATGGTCGCTATCGTCCATTTCTGCTAACCGATCTATCACACACGATCGGATGGATTCCAGTTGCCACACCTCGATCAGTGAAGACACGACAGTAAACATCTCAGCAGTTGCCAGGAGCTTCAACAGCGGAAACTGCAGCATATCCTCCATGTCAGGTAGGAACACGACTTGGGGCCAGTGTGAGGGTGCGCGCAGGATGCCTACGGCGCGCTGGGTATTTCTATTGTACGGCAACACCACAGCTGCAAGGGCCAGTTTAGCCGAGCCAATGCAAAGTCGAATATGCCCATCCAACCAACGAGCAACCTCCAGACCATGGTTGTGCGCTAGTGAAGGCTCCACCTCCGCTTCCGGGTTTTGTGCTCTAAGGAAAACGAGCGATACGATAGCTTTCCCGTTAGTGACGACTCCATCAATCGCAGGTACCTGCATGTCCCCTAGCTGGTGACTGGCCAGCAAGTTGCAGTGCAGCATGATTGGCCACGAACCCATAGGCGCAACAGACAAAGTGTCAACAGTATCGACCGAGAAGGCAGACTCTGCTAGCTCGAGTGGGATCGGTTCCTGTAGTTTCTTCAGCTCACCGAGAAGTGTCGCGCTGTGAATATCACCCAGGATGCGTGTACGATAATCTTCCGTGCTCGGGAGAAGATTGTCGGCGATTTCAGGCGCAGAAAGCAGCGCGCGAAATAACAGTTTGGCGCCGTCACTTTCCACCCACTCAAAAGGTAATTGGTGCTCGATCAGTAGCTGCACCAGCGCACGGTTCACAGAGGAGCTGTCGGGCGAAGGCAGTAGTGATCCATTCACCACATTTAATTTGGTCCGCTTTGGTTCTGACGGTACGTTCCCATCTAGCGGCGTGTCTGCAGCAGAGGCTATAGCCACCCCGCCCATGGTTGTGTTGTATTCCGCAAATGCCGACGCATCCTTGGGCATGTGGAGACACTTGGCCAAGTGTGTCTGCATGTTACTCTTCCGTCCCATGACTATCGTCGGCTCCATGTTGGCCTTCATGCTTTCAGGGGCGGCTTCGTACGCTTGCTGGCAGAAGTTGCAACGAGCGTAGTAATAGGCGCTGTCTTTCTTCCGCTCAAGCCGCGTGAAGTAGTGCCACTCGTCCAGCGCCAGCCGCGACGACCCGTTATTGGCCGTCATTACCACCGTAGTTGCCACAGAGGGTACAGCCATTGCTGCTTCTGTCGTGCCAGCACCGATGGTTGTCCCCAGACCAGACGCCCCTGCTGCCAGTGCACTGAACACGATACTCGGCGGCAAGCCGTTGCCGCGCTGGTGCAGTCTGCGCTCCAGCGACGGCAACTCGCCCTTGAAGTACGGACACGTGGAGAGATGTTTGCGCATCTTTTCGCGTCTGCCCACGAGTTTCTCCGGCTCGAGCGCCGCCTTTTGGTCTTCAGACGCTTCGTCGTATGCGCTCTGGCAGTACTTGCACACGGCGTAGAAGAAGTTGGACTTGCCGATGTAGCCTTCGTCCTGCAGACGCGTAAAGTGCTGCCACTCCTCCATGAGGCAGTGCTTGCCGCGGCCGCCGCGGGGTCCGCTGCCCTCTCCGTCGGCTCTGCGCTTGCGCTTCTCGCCTGAAGTCGTCGCCGGCTCCGTCGTCGTCTCCGCTTCGGTGGTCATCGTGGAGGCCTCCTCCTGCTCCTGCTCCTGCTGCGCCGCTTTGGCCGCCGCCTGCAGCGCGTTCTGCTCCATTTTGTAGCGCGCGCCGTACATGGGACAGACTTTGAGGTGCGCGCGCATGGCCGAGCGCCGGCCCGTGAGTTTACTGGGCGCGTTGAAGAGCTGCTTCCGCTCAAAGCCCTCGACGCAGTGGCGACACAGCACGTACCAGTAGGACGAGTTGGGCACGCGGCCCTCCTCCGGCAGCTTCTGGAAGTGCGCCCACTCGTCCATCGTGCAGCCTCGGCCCATGGTGGTCGATTGCAAAATGGCATTTCTAGCCAATCGGGGTGAGACTGCTATTTGCATTTCGTTTCGGTATGGTATACTGAAACCAAGCTTGATCTTCAAGGGACGCACATCAGGGCTACAAGGAAGAGCTTAAATGGAGGAATCGCTGCTGTTTTGGTCTATCCTCATTCGAACGCTACAAGAGGCCTCGGGTAATTGGCTACGACGGAGGTGCCAACCAACTGGAAGCGCACGCGCAGTACGCGTCACTTTAGGACAGCCATCCGGAGGTTGTCTTAGCGGCAGCTCAACAGCAATTAGGCCAATGCAATGTCGAGCAGACCGCTTTGCTCTACTTTAAGTGCCTTGCCAGCCATCCTTGCGTGAGCTCCAGCACTGGAATCTGTGTGCTGAGCTCACCTACCGACATAACACTCCACCGTGCAAAGGTTCTCGCTCACGTGCGGAGCACCATGGGGTGCTGCAGGCGCGCGTCGTCCTTGGCGACCTCGTTGGACTCGCCGTCTTCACGCACCACTTGCTCGCCACACAAGACCGCCGCCGATTCCTTGAAGGGTTCACGCACACCATAGCACTACTCACCATAGCACTACTCGCCCGAGCACTACTCGCCCGAGCAGCGAGCCCTGCAGTGCTGCAAGTGCTGCACGCCAAGCCTTGGTCGCCATTGCCATTAAATGCAAATTTTGCATTGAAAGGCAATTGACTGGCGAACGGTGCAGGAACGGTGCGCCGCCCTATGGCGTCCCACTGTCAAGAAAACGTCGGCGCGTTTGTATGCCATACATTCCGCAGCACAAACAAGACTCGCCTTCACTATGGCCCAAGTGAGCAGGAGCTCCGCAGAGCACGCAGGAGCTCACTCCGCGTCGTGCTTTGGACTACACGACGTAGAGCGCGATGCAGTCGCTGCGGCGGTGGGCGGCGGCGACGTTGCCAAGGGGCCAGGTGCTGCTTATCGATTGCCTTCGAGTTCTGGTGCGTTGGGGTCGACTTCAAACGTTAGCAGGTGTGTTAGTCCAGGCAGCGAGCGATGAAGACGGCAAGTGACGACAAAGCAGGCTGGGTAGTGATGTCGAAGGCATCGCACGGAGCAAGCCTTTCGTTGGCTGAGTAACCATTTCGCTACATGTAGCGCTTGTGAATGGAGGATGGTTGCCAATGCTAGGCTCACTGCAACCACGCCATTGAGTGACGACATGAAAGCGAAGTGACCGAGCATTGTATCCCAAAGCGACAACTACTGCAATCAACCTCAATGAAGGTGCTCCTACATCCGTATTGCAGGTACATCACCTGGACACCAGACAGCGCTTTATTGGACAAGTGCTCGAGTCGGCGGTAGCATTTTCATCGCGTACTGTAAAGCAATGCTTGAGAAGCACGGGAGTTCAAGCACCAAGTGGTAAATGCGATGCTGCTCTTCTTGTTATTCAGCATCAATATACGTGTGCAAGCGCCTACCACTGGCTTTAAACCAATTCAAAAGCAGGGGCTACGATGCCTCAACACCCTTCTCCACGTTAGTGCTAGACACCGATGCCAATGACGCCAAGTATCAAACGCGCTGGGATACGTAGGTTTGCTGCAGTGTCATTGAACACCAGCCACAGGAATCGACTACTCACAGTCCTTAGCAAGAGGAGGCCGTGCGAATATGGGATGTATCTCGAGAAAGCAATCCAGAGACTATGCTTCGTTTCCTACCCTGGGCGTTTTGGTTGGGGGATGCCACGAAGCTTGCGTAGATGGCGAAGTAGCCTGCGTCGCGAAGCACACAGCAGTAGTGCAATCACGCACAGTGCGAACGAGTGGAAACACATCATGTTTCAACAATGATGCCTACCGGCTTGGACAAATCGCACCAGAACTCGAAGGCAATCGATAAGCAGCACCTGGCCCCTTGGCAACGTCGCCGCCGCCCACCGCCGCAGCGACTGCATCGCGCTCTACGTCGTGTAGTCCAAAGCACGACGCGGAGTGAACTCCTGCGTGCTCTGCGGAGCTCCTGCTCACTTGGGCCATAGTGAAGGCGAGTCTTGTTTGTGCTGCGGAATGTATGGCATACAAACGCGCCGACGTTTTCTTGACAGTGGGACGCCATAGGGCGGCGCACCGTTCCTGCACCGTTCGCCAGTCAATTGCCTTTCAATGCAAAATTTGCATTTAATGGCAATGGCGACCAAGGCTTGGCGTGCAGCGCTTGCAGCACTGCAGGGCTCGCTGCTCGGGCGAGTAGTGCTATGGTGTGCGTGAACCCTTCAAGGAATCGGCGGCGGTCTTGTGTGGCGAGCAAGTGGTGGGTGAAGACGGCGAGTTGTGGCCAGCGACCGCTTGTCTGACCGATTCGTCTTGGCCCAATGGAGGCTAAGCCAGCCGTTCGGAGCTGATTTCTGCTTCACAGCGTCTTTCATAGTGGAGGCGAGTGTATCTTCCGAGCATAGTGGAGCCCAGTCTTTTCGCGTAGCCATGCGCGGCGCGCGCCGTCGGGGATCCCCCTCACAATCACTTTTGCGCCGCGGACATCGAGTGGATCGGCACTCGACACACGCAGCAAGAGAGAGAGAGAGAGCTACCGCAGCAAGCATGGGCGGCACCGAGTCCAACGAGGTCGCCAAGGACGACGCGCGCCTGCAGCACCCCATGGTGCTCCACAGCCCGCCGGCCCAGCAGCAGCAGCAGCAGGACAAGAAGCCCGACGCCAAGAAGGAGCAGGTCTCGACGGCCAAAGACGGGTCCACCACTGTGCGCACCACGGCCCAGGACGGCACCACGACGGCGATCACGACCAGCGCCGACGGCTGCACCGTCACGACGGTGGTTACTAAGCCCGACGGCTCGAGCGAGACGACCACCGAGATCGTCACGACCACGGAGACGGAGGTGGACGTGACGCAACAGCAGCAGCAGGAAGCGAGCCCCACGGCGGCGGCGGCGGCCCGCGCCGTGGCGGACTTCGAGAGCGTGAGCGAGTCCAAGGGCTTGCAGAGCCTCACGGAGCTCGCGTGGCACGCGTGGAGTGCGAGCGCCACGGCGGCTGCGATGGGCGTCAAGGAGGCGACGGCGGAGACGCTGCGCGCTCTGAGCGACAACTCGGGCGTGGTCTTCACCAGCACTGTCGTCGCTTCTCCGACCGACGCCAAGGGCGAGGAGTTTGTCGGAGAGATCAAGAAGGAGGACTTCAAGAAGTGGTTGCCGGCCTTCTTGGAGTACGTGAGGAGCCACGGCCGCCGCTTCGAGACGGTAACCGCGGTGGAGTTGTTCATTTTGGCGCGTGCGTTTTGCCGTTTCCGTGTGTTGAAGTTTACTGTTGACCAAGAAAAAGAGAAAGAGAAAAGTATGGCCGAGCGCGCGCTGGCCGTCGCGAGCCGCCGCTCCAAGGAGCGCAAGGTGGCGTGGGAGCTCGCCCGCGCCTTCACGTTGTACTGCCCTGAGTTCCCCATCCACCGCCGCGGCCTGCGCTTTAGCAAGACCAACGTGGTGCTCATGGACCAGGCCCAATTGGAGAGCGAGTCGTCATTCGAGCTCATCTCGATGTATCGTCGTGTGTCTAAGTGGCTGCACAAGGTCATTGTGATTTCGCTGTTGCGGAACTCTTCGGAGGACTGTACTAGCGCGAAAAATGTCATTGTGATTCATCACGGAGAGGTTGTGCGTTGCGGCTCCTGGCATGAAATCATCAAGTATGTGCAAGAACTAGGCGTTCAATGTCCGTCACGCAAGGATGTGGCTATGTGTCTGAGTGACAAGAAAGCAACGGGTGCGCTCTTCGATCAGCGCGAGGAAATGGTCAAGTCAACAACGATTTTCAGACTTGCAGATGAAGTTGTTATGCTTGCTGGGTCACCGATCATCGATGACTCGACTGAACGTGAGACGTATCTCTTCAATGTCGGATGTTTCAGCAAGGAGGAGTTTGGACCATCGTCGGAAGCGTCGGATAAACCAATAGCCGGAGCCTTCATGTACGAATTCCACTCGGATGGCAACACGTCTGATAGCGACGAAAGCGACGAAGGCGAAGGATTTGACGCTGGAGAGTGGCTGATGTCTTGGTTCCACCAACGCAGCCACAGCCCCCCACTAACCACGAAGGCTGCTGCTCGAAAAATTGTAGCCAACTGGTCAGCCAAAAAGAAGTCATCCTCGGTCACGCCCGGCGAGACGGTGAAGACGGAGGTGTTCCGCTCGGAGGAAGCCGACGGCAGCATCGTGACCAAGACGGTGCGCACGACCACGCGCACGGAGACGTCCCCCGCCGGTGAGCTCGTGACGACGATCGAGGTGGAGACGACGACGGAGACGGAGACCAAGGGCGGTGCCAAGAGCACGACGGTGGAGACGGAGACCACGACGGAGACCGCCACGGAGACGGCTGCGACGACGTCGAGCATTGCCTCGACCGCGGGCATGACGGCGGTCAGCTCGACTGAGGAGGCTGGCGCTGCGCCCGGCGAGACGGTGAAGACGGAGGTGTTCCGCTCGGAGGAAGCCGACGGCAGCATCGTGACCAAGACGGTGCGCACGACCACGCGCACGGAGACGTCCCCCGCCGGTGAGCTCGTGACGACGATCGAGGTGGAGACGACGACGGAGACGGAGACCAAGGGCGGTGCCAAGAGCACGACGGTGGAGACGGAGACCACGACGGAGACCGCCACGGAGACGGCTGCGACGACGTCGAGCATTGCCTCGACCGCGGGCATGACGGCGGTCAGCTCGACTGAGGAGGCTGGCGCTGCGCCCGGCGAGACGGTGAAGACGGAGGTGTTCCGCTCGGAGGAAGCCGACGGCAGCATCGTGACCAAGACGGTGCGCACGACCACGCGCACGGAGACGTCCCCCGCCGGTGAGCTCGTGACGACGATCGAGGTGGAGACGACGACGGAGACGGAGACCAAGGGCGGTGCCAAGAGCACGACGGTGGAGACGGAGACCACGACGGAGACCGCCACGGAGACGGCTGCGACGACGTCGAGCATTGCCTCGACCGGCGGCATGACGGCGGTCAGCTCGACTGAGGAGGCTGGCGCTGCGCCCGGCGAGACGGTGAAGACGGAGGTGTTCCGCTCGGAGGAAGCCGACGGCAGCATCGTGACCAAGACGGTGCGCACGACCACGCGCACGGAGACGTCCCCCGCCGGTGAGCTCGTGACGACGATCGAGGTGGAGACGACGACGGAGACGGAGACCAAGGGCGGTGCCAAGAGCACGACGGTGGAGACGGAGACCACGACGGAGACCGCCACGGAGACGGCTGCGACGACGTCGAGCATTGCCTCGACCGGCGGCATGACGGCGGTCAGCTCGACTGAGGAGGCTGGCGCTGCGCCCGGCGAGACGGTGAAGACGGAGGTGTTCCGCTCGGAGGAAGCCGACGGCAGCATCGTGACCAAGACGGTGCGCACGACCACGCGCACGGAGACGTCCCCCGCCGGTGAGCTCGTGACGACGATCGAGGTGGAGACGACGACGGAGACGGAGACCAAGGGCGGTGCCAAGAGCACGACGGTGGAGACGGAGACCACGACGGAGACCGCCACGGAGACGGCTGCGACGACGTCGAGCATTGCCTCGACCGGCGGCATGACGGCGGTCAGCTCGACTGAGGAGGCTGGCTCTGCGCCCGGCGAGACGGTGAAGACGGAGGTGTTCCGCTCGGAGGAAGCCGACGGCAGCATCGTGACCAAGACGGTGCGCACGACCACGCGCACGGAGACGTCCCCCGCCGGTGAGCTCGTGACGACGATCGAGGTGGAGACGACGACGGAGACGGAGACCAAGGGCGGTGCCAAGAGCACGACGGTGGAGACGGAGACCACGACGGAGACCGCCACGGAGACGGCTGCGACGACGTCGAGCATTGCCTCGACCGGCGGCATGACGGCGGTCAGCTCGACTGAGGAGGCTGGCGCTGCGCCCGGCGAGACGGTGAAGACGGAGGTGTTCCGCTCGGAGGAAGCCGACGGCAGCATCGTGACCAAGACGGTGCGCACGACCACGCGCACGGAGACGTCCCCCGCCGGTGAGCTCGTGACGACGATCGAGGTGGAGACGACGACGGAGACGGAGACCAAGGGCGGTGCCAAGAGCACGACGGTGGAGACGGAGACCACGACGGAGACCGCCACGGAGACGGCTGCGACGACGTCGAGCATTGCCTCGACCGGCGGCATGACGGCGGTCAGCTCGACTGAGGAGGCTGGCGCTGCGCCCGGCGAGACGGTGAAGACGGAGGTGTTCCGCTCGGAGGAAGCCGACGGCAGCATCGTGACCAAGACGGTGCGCACGACCACGCGCACGGAGACGTCCCCCGCCGGTGAGCTCGTGACGACGATCGAGGTGGAGACGACGACGGAGACGGAGACCAAGGGCGGTGCCAAGAGCACGACGGTGGAGACGGAGACCACGACGGAGACCGCCACGGAGACGGCTGCGACGACGTCGAGCATTGCCTCGACCGGCGGCATGACGGCGGTCAGCTCGACTGAGGAGGCTGGCGCTGCGCCCGGCGAGACGGTGAAGACGGAGGTGTTCCGCTCGGAGGAAGCCGACGGCAGCATCGTGACCAAGACGGTGCGCACGACCACGCGCACGGAGACGTCCCCCGCCGGTGAGCTCGTGACGACGATCGAGGTGGAGACGACGACGGAGACGGAGACCAAGGGCGGTGCCAAGAGCACGACGGTGGAGACGGAGACCACGACGGAGACCGCCACGGAGACGGCTGCGACGACGTCGAGCATTGCCTCGACCGGCGGCATGACGGCGGTCAGCTCGACTGAGGAGGCTGGCGCTGCGCCCGGCGAGACGGTGAAGACGGAGGTGTTCCGCTCGGAGGAAGCCGACGGCAGCATCGTGACCAAGACGGTGCGCACGACCACGCGCACGGAGACGTCCCCCGCCGGTGAGCTCGTGACGACGATCGAGGTGGAGACGACGACGGAGACGGAGACCAAGGGCGGTGCCAAGAGCACGACGGTGGAGACGGAGACCACGACGGAGACCGCCACGGAGACGGCTGCGACAACGTCGAGCATTGCCTCGACCGGCGGCATGACGGCGGTCAGCTCGACTGAGGAGGCTGGCGCTGCGCCCGGCGAGACGGTGAAGACGGAGGTGTTCCGCTCGGAGGAAGCCGACGGCAGCATCGTGACCAAGACGGTGCGCACGACCACGCGCACGGAGACGTCCCCCGCCGGTGAGCTCGTGACGACGATCGAGGTGGAGACGACGACGGAGACGGAGACCAAGGGCGGTGCCAAGAGCACGACGGTGGAGACGGAGACCACGACGGAGACCGCCACGGAGACGGCTGCGACGACGTCGAGCATTGCCTCGACCGGCGGCATGACGGCGGTCAGCTCGACTGAGGAGGCTGGCGCTGCGCCCGGCGAGACGGTGAAGACGGAGGTGTTCCGCTCGGAGGAAGCCGACGGCAGCATCGTGACCAAGACGGTGCGCACGACCACGCGCACGGAGACGTCCCCCGCCGGTGAGCTCGTGACGACGATCGAGGTGGAGACGACGACGGAGACGGAGACCAAGGGCGGTGCCAAGAGCACGACGGTGGAGACGGAGACCACGACGGAGACCGCCACGGAGACGGCTGCGACGACGTCGAGCATTGCCTCGACCGGCGGCATGACGGCGGTCAGCTCGACTGAGGAGGCTGGCGCTGCGCCCGGCGAGACGGTGAAGACGGAGGTGTTCCGCTCGGAGGAAGCCGACGGCAGCATCGTGACCAAGACGGTGCGCACGACCACGCGCACGGAGACGTCCCCGCCGGTGAGCTCGTGACGACGATCGAGGTGGAGACGACGACGGAGACGGAGACCAAGGGCGGTGCCAAGAGCACGACGGTGGAGACGGAGACCACGACGGAGACCGCCACGGAGACGGCTGCGACGACGTCGAGCATTGCCTCGACCGGCGGCATGACGGCGGTCAGCTCGACTGAGGAGGCTGCTGCGCCCGGCGAGACGGTGAAGACGGAGGTGTTCCGCTCGGAGGAAGCCGACGGCAGCATCGTGACCAAGACGGTGCGCACGACCACGCGCACGGAGACGTCCCCCGCCGGTGAGCTCGTGACGACGATCGAGGTGGAGACGACGACGGAGACGGAGACCAAGGGCGGTGCCAAGAGCACGACGGTGGAGACGGAGACCACGACGGAGACCGCCACGGAGACGGCTGCGACGACGTCGAGCATTGCCTCGACCGGCGGCATGACGGCGGTCAGCTCGACTGAGGAGGCTGGCGCTGCGCCCGGCGAGACGGTGAAGACGGAGGTGTTCCGCTCGGAGGAAGCCGACGGCAGCATCGTGACCAAGACGGTGCGCACGACCACGCGCACGGAGACGTCCCCCGCCGGTGAGCTCGTGACGACGATCGAGGTGGAGACGACGACGGAGACGGAGACCAAGGGCGGTGCCAAGAGCACGACGGTGGAGACGGAGACCACGACGGAGACCGCCACGGAGACGGCTGCGACGACGTCGAGCATTGCCTCGACCGGCGGGCATGACGGCGGTCAGCTCGACTGAGGAGGCTGGCGCTGCGCCCGGCGAGACGGTGAAGACGGAGGTGTTCCGCTCGGAGGAAGCCGACGGCAGCATCGTGACCAAGACGGTGCGCACGACCACGCGCACGGAGACGTCCCCCGCCGGTGAGCTCGTGACGACGATCGAGGTGGAGACGACGACGGAGACGGAGACCAAGGGCGGTGCCAAGAGCACGACGGTGGAGACGGAGACCACGACGGAGACCGCCACGGAGACGGCTGCGACAACGTCGAGCATTGCCTCGACCGGCGGCATGACGGCGGTCAGCTCGACTGAGGAGGCTGGCGCTGCGCCCGGCGAGACGGTGAAGACGGAGGTGTTCCGCTCGGAGGAAGCCGACGGCAGCATCGTGACCAAGACGGTGCGCACGACCACGCGCACGGAGACGTCCCCCGCCGGTGAGCTCGTGACGACGATCGAGGTGGAGACGACGACGGAGACGGAGACCAAGGGCGGTGCCAAGAGCACGACGGTGGAGACGGAGACCACGACGGAGACCGCCACGGAGACCGCCACGGAGACCGCCACGGAGACGGCTGCGACGACGTCGAGCATTGCCTCGACCGGCGGCATGACGGCGGTCAGCTCGACTGAGGAGGCTGGCGCTGCGCCCGGCGAGACGGTGAAGACGGAGGTGTTCCGCTCGGAGGAAGCCGACGGCAGCATCGTGACCAAGACGGTGCGCACGACCACGCGCACGGAGACGTCCCCCGCCGGTGAGCTCGTGACGACGATCGAGGTGGAGACGACGACGGAGACGGAGACCAAGGGCGGTGCCAAGAGCACGACGGTGGAGACGGAGACCACGACGGAGACCGCCACGGAGACGGCTGCGACGACGTCGAGCATTGCCTCGACCGGCGGCATGACGGCGGTCAGCTCGACTGAGGAGGCTGGCGCTGCGCCCGGCGAGACGGTGAAGACGGAGGTGTTCCGCTCGGAGGAAGCCGACGGCAGCATCGTGACCAAGACGGTGCGCACGACCACGCGCACGGAGACGTCCCCCGCCGGTGAGCTCGTGACGACGATCGAGGTGGAGACGATGGTGGAAACGGAAGTTCCAGTAGCTGATGATGGCGAAACATCTTCAATGGAGAAGAAGGCGGACGACGAACCGAATTGGTTCATGTCCTTGTTCACTTCCGGAAAACCGAAGGAGGATGCCAAATCAAAACCGGGTGATTTCGATGCAAATCGCGTTCGAAAGGAAACGGCAAGTTTTGCAACCTCAAAGACTGTAGCCGCCAAGCCTACTATTCGAAAGCAAACGCCCACCACTTTACTGACAACGGCCAATACCACTCCAACTAGCTCCAACACCAAGAAGAACTTCGAGGAAACAGTGGAGGAGACCGAGGTGACGGAGGGCAAGAAGCCTAAGTCGAAGAAGCACCGCAAGCCGAAGCGCAAGCAGACTGCGGGCACGACCGAGGAGGAGACCACGGAGGTGACGGAAGTGACCACCACCGAGACGATCGAGACGACCGACGTGAAGCCCGAGGAGACGACGGAAGTGACGGAAGTGACGGCCACGGAGACGACCGAGGAGGTGTCGTCCACGAGCGAGGTGACGGTTGAGACGACCGAGACGACCGAGATCGTGGAGGAGACCGTGGAGGAGACCGAGGTGACGGAGGGCAAGAAGCCCAAGTCGAAGAAGCACCGCAAGCCGAAGCGCAAGCCGACTGCGGGCACGACCGAGGAGGAGACCATGGAGGTGACGGAAGTGACCACCACCGAGACGATCGAGATGACCGACGTCAAGCCCGAGGAGACGACGGAAGTGACGGAGGTGACGGTAGTGACGACCACGGAGACGACCGAGGAGGTGCCGTCCACGAGCGAGGTGACGGTTGAGACGACCGAGACGACCGAGACGACCGAGATCGTGGAGGAGACCGAGGTGACGGAGGGCAAGAAGCCCAAGTCGAAGAAGCACCGCAAGCCGAAGCGCAAGCCGACTGCGGGCACGACCGAGGAGGAGACCACGGAGGTGACGGAAGTGACCACCACCGAGACGATCGACACGACCGAGGAAGTGCCGGTTACCATGGAGGAGACCACGGAGGTGACGGAAGTGACCACCACCGAGACGATCGAGACGACCGACATCCAGCCCGAGGAGCCGACGGAAGTGACGGAAGTGACGGCCACGGAGACGACCGAGGAGGTGTCGTCCACGAGCGAGGTGACGGTTGAGACGACCGAGATGACCGAGATCGTGGAGGAGACCGTGGAAGAGACCGAGGTGACGGAGGACAAAAAGCCCAAGTCGAAGAAGCACCGCAAGCCGAAGCGCAAGCCGACTGCGGGCACGACCGAGGAGGAGACCACGGAGGTGACGGAAGTGACCACCACCGAGACGATCGTCACGACCGAGGAAGTGCCGGCTACCATGGAGGAGACCACGGAGGTGACGGATGTGACCACCACCGAGACGATCGAGACGACCGACGTGAAGCCCGAGGAGACGACGGAAGTGACGGAAGTGACGGCCACGGAGACGACCGAGGAGGTGCCGTCCACGAGCGAGGTGACGGTTGAGACGACCGAGATGACCGAGATCGTGGAGGAGACCGTGGAAGAGACCGAGGTGACGGAGGACAAAAAGCCCAAGTCGAAGAAGCACCGCAAGGCGAAGCGCAAGCCGACTGCGGGCACGACCGAGGAGGAGACCACGGAGGTGACGGAAGTGACCACCACCGAGACGATCGTCACGACCGAGGAAGTGCCGGCTACCATGGAGGAGACCACGGAGGTGACGGATGTGACCACCACCGAGACGATCGAGACGACCGACGTGAAGCCCGAGGAGACGACGGAAGTGACGGCCACGGAGACGACCGAGGAGGTGCCGTCCACGAGCGAGGTGACGGTTGAGACGACCGAGATGACCGAGATCGTTGAGGAGACCGTGGAAGAGACCGAGGTGACGGAGGACAAAAAGCCCAAGTCGAAGAAGCACCGCAAGCCGAAGCGCAAGCCGACTGCGGGCACGGCCGAGGAGGAGACCACGGAGGTGACGGAAGTGACCACCACCGAGACGATCGTCACGACCGAGGAAGTGCCGGCTACCATGGAGGAGACCACGGAGGTGACGGATGTGACCACCACCGAGACGATCGAGACGACCGACGTGAAGCCCGAGGAGACGACGGAAGTGACGGAAGTGACGGCCACGGAGACGACCGAGGAGGTGCCGTCCACGAGCGAGGTGACGGTTGAGACGACCGAGATGACCGAGATCGTTGAGGAGACCGTGGAAGAGACCGAGGTGACGGAGGGCAAGAAGCCCAAGTCGAAGAAGCACCGCAAGCCGAAGCGCAAGCCGACTGCGGTCACGGCCGAGGAGGAGACCACGGAGGTGACGGAAGTGACCACCACCAAGACGGTCGAAGTGACCGAGGAAGTGCCGGCTACCACGGAGGAGACCACGGAGGTGACGGAAGTGACCACCACCGAGACGATCGTCACGACCGAGGAAGTGCCGGCTACCATGGAGGAGACCACGGAGGTGACGGATGTGACCACCACCGAGACGATCGAGACGACCGACGTCAAGCCCGAGGGGACGACTGAAGTGACGACGACGGAGACGACTGAGGAGGTGCCGTCCACGAGCGAGGTGACGGTTGAGACGACCGAGACGACCGAGACGACCGAGATCGTGGAGGAGACCGAGGTGACGGAGGGCAAGAAGCCCAAGTCGAAGAAGCACCGCAAGCCGAAGCGCAAGCCGACTGCGGGCACGACCGAGGAGGAGACCACGGAGGTGACGGAAGTGACCACCACCGAGACGATCGTCACGACCGAGGAAGTGCCGGCTACCATGGAGGAGACCACGGAGGTGACGGATGTGACCACCACCGAGACGATCGAGACGACCGACGTGAAGCCCGAGGAGACGACGGAAGTGACGGAAGTGACGGCCACGGAGACGACCGAGGAGGTGTCGTCCACGAGCGAGGTGACGGTTGAGACGACCGAGATGACCGAGATCGTGGAGGAGACCGTAGAAGAGACCGAGGTGACGGAGGACAAAAAGCCCAAGTCGAAGAAGCACCGCAAGCCGAAGCGCAAGCCGACTGCGGGCACGACCGAGGAGGAGACCACGGAGGTGACGGAAGTGACCACCACCGAGACGATCGTCACGACCGAGGAAGTGCCGGCTACCATGGAGGAGACCACGGAGGTGACGGATGTGACCACCACCGAGACGATCGAGACGACCGACGTGAAGCCCGAGGAGACGACGGAAGTGACGGAAGTGACGGCCACGGAGACGACCGAGGAGGTGCCGTCCACGAGCGAGGTGACGGTTGAGACGACCGAGATGACCGAGATCGTTGAGGAGACCGTGGAAGAGACCGAGGTGACGGAGGGCAAGAAGCCCAAGTCGAAGAAGCACCGCAAGCCGAAGCGCAAGCCGACTGCGGTCACGGCCGAGGAGGAGACCACGGAGGTGACGGAAGTGACCACCACCAAGACGGTCGAAGTGACCGAGGAAGTGCCGGCTACCACGGAGGAGACCACGGAGGTGACGGAAGTGACCACCACCGAGACGATCGTCACGACCGAGGAAGTGCCGGCTACCATGGAGGAGACCACGGAGTTGACGGATGTGACCACCACCGAGACGATCGAGACGACCGACGTCAAGCCCGAGGGGACGACTGAAGTGACGACGACGGAGACGACTGAGGAGGTGCCGTCCACGAGCGAGGTGACGGTTGAGACGACCGAGACGACCGAGACGACCGAGATCGTGGAGGAGACCGAGGTGACGGAGGGCAAGAAGCCCAAGTCGAAGAAGCACCGCAAGCCGAAGCGCAAGCCGACTGCGGGCACGACCGAGGAGGAGACCACGGAGGTGACGGAAGTGACCACCACCGAGACGATCGTCACGACCGAGGAAGTGCCGGCTACCATGGAGGAGACCACGGAGGTGACGGATGTGACCACCACCGAGACGATCGAGACGACCGACGTGAAGCCCGAGGAGACGACGGAAGTGACGGAAGTGACGGCCACGGAGACGACCGAGGAGGTGTCGTCCACGAGCGAGGTGACGGTTGAGACGACCGAGATGACCGAGATCGTGGAGGAGACCGTGGAAGAGACCGAGGTGACGGAGGGCAAGAAGCCCAAGTCGAAGAAGCACCGCAAGCCGAAGCGCAAGCCGACTGCGGTCACGGCCGAGGAGGAGACCACGGAGGTGACGGAAGTGACCACCACCAAGACGGTCGAAGTGACCGAGGAAGTGCCGGCTACCACGGAGGAGACCACGGAGGTGACGGAAGTGACCACCACCGAGACGATCGACACGACCGACGTCAAGCCCGAGGAGACGGCGGAAGTGACGGCCACGGAGACGACCGAGGAGGTGCCGTCCACGAGCGAGGTGACGGTTGAGACGACCGAGATGACCGAGATCGTTGAGGAGACCGTGGAAGAGACCGAGGTGACGGAGGGCAAGAAGCCCAAGTCGAAGAAGCACCGCAAGCCGAAGCGCAAGCCGACTGCGGTCACGGCCGAGGAGGAGACCACGGAGGTGACGGAAGTGACCACCACCAAGACGGTCGAAGTGACCGAGGAAGTGCCGGCTACCACGGAGGAGACCACGGAGGTGACGGAAGTGACCACCACCGAGACGATCGTCACGACCGAGGAAGTGCCGGCTACCATGGAGGAGACCACGGAGTTGACGGATGTGACCACCACCGAGACGATCGAGACGACCGACGTCAAGCCCGAGGGGACGACTGAAGTGACGACGACGGAGACGACTGAGGAGGTGCCGTCCACGAGCGAGGTGACGGTTGAGACGACCGAGACGACCGAGACGACCGAGATCGTGGAGGAGACCGAGGTGACGGAGGGCAAGAAGCCCAAGTCGAAGAAGCACCGCAAGCCGAAGCGCAAGCCGACTGCGGGCACGACCGAGGAGGAGACCACGGAGGTGACGGAAGTGACCACCACCGAGACGATCGTCACGACCGAGGAAGTGCCGGCTACCATGGAGGAGACCACGGAGGTGACGGATGTGACCACCACCGAGACGATCGAGACGACCGACGTGAAGCCCGAGGAGACGACGGAAGTGACGGAAGTGACGGCCACGGAGACGACCGAGGAGGTGTCGTCCACGAGCGAGGTGACGGTTGAGACGACCGAGATGACCGAGATCGTGGAGGAGACCGTAGAAGAGACCGAGGTGACGGAGGACAAAAAGCCCAAGTCGAAGAAGCACCGCAAGCCGAAGCGCAAGCCGACTGCGGGCACGACCGAGGAGGAGACCACGGAGGTGACGGAAGTGACCACCACCGAGACGATCGTCACGACCGAGGAAGTGCCGGCTACCATGGAGGAGACCACGGAGGTGACGGATGTGACCACCACCGAGACGATCGAGACGACCGACGTGAAGCCCGAGGAGACGACGGAAGTGACGGAAGTGACGGCCACGGAGACGACCGAGGAGGTGCCGTCCACGAGCGAGGTGACGGTTGAGACGACCGAGATGACCGAGATCGTGGAGGAGACCGTGGAAGAGACCGAGGTGACGGAGGGCAAGAAGCCCAAGTCGAAGAAGCACCGCAAGCCGAAGCGCAAGCCGACTGCGGTCACGGCCGAGGAGGAGACCACGGAGGTGACGGAAGTGACCACCACCAAGACGGTCGAAGTGACCGAGGAAGTGCCGGCTACCACGGAGGAGACCACGGAGGTGACGGAAGTGACCACCACCGAGACGATCGAGACGACCGACGTGAAGCCCGAGGAGACGACGGAAGTGACGGAAGTGACGGCCACGGAGACGACCGAGGAGGTGTCGTCCACGAGCGAGGTGACGGTTGAGACGACCGAGATGACCGAGATCGTTGAGGAGACCGTGGAAGAGACCGAGGTGACGGAGGACAAAAAGCCCAAGTCGAAGAAGCACCGCAAGCCGAAGCGCAAGCCGACTGCGGGCACGACCGAGGAGGAGACCACGGAGGTGACGGAAGTGACCACCACCAAGACGGTCGAAGTGACCGAGGAAGTGCCGGCTACCACGGAGGAGACCACGGAGGTGACGGAAGTGACCACCACCGAGACGATCGACACGACCGAGGAAGTGCCGGCTACCATGGAGGAGACCACGGAGGTGACGGATGTGACCACCACCGAGACGATCGAGACGACCGACGTGAAGCCCGAGGAGACGACGGAAGTGACGGCCACGGAGACGACCGAGGAGGAGCCGTCCACGAGCGAGGTGACGGTTGAGACGACCGAGATGACCGAGATCGTTGAGGAGACCGTGGAAGAGACCGAGGTGACGGAGGACAAAAAGCCCAAGTCGAAGAAGCACCGCAAGCCGAAGCGCAAGCCGACTGCGGGCACGACCGAGGAGGAGACCACGGAGGTGACGGAAGTGACCACCACCGAGACGATCGTCACGACCGAGGAAGTGCCGGCTACCATGGAGGAGACCACGGAGGTGACGGAAGTGACCACCACCGAGACGATCGAGACGACCGACGTGAAGCCCGAGGAGACGACGGAAGTGACGGAAGTGACGGCCACGGAGACGACCGAGGAGGTGCCGTCCACGAGCGAGGTGACGGTTGAGACGACCGAGATGACCGAGATCGTGGAGGAGACCGTGGAAGAGACCGAGGTGACGGAGGGCAAGAAGCCCAAGTCGAAGAAGCACCGCAAGCCGAAGCGCAAGCCGACTGCGGTCACGGCCGAGGAGGAGACCACGGAGGTGACGGAAGTGACCACCACCAAGACGGTCGAAGTGACCGAGGAAGTGCCGGCTACCACGGAGGAGACCACGGAGGTGACGGAAGTGACCACCACCGAGACGATCGACACGACCGAGGAAGTGCCGGCTACCATGGAGGAGACCACGGAGGTGACGGAAGTGACCACCACCGAGACGATCGAGACGACCGACGTCAAGCCCGAGGAGACGGCGGAAGTGACGGCCACGGAGACGACCGAGGAGGTGCCGTCCACGAGCGAGGTGACGGTTGAGACGACCGAGATGACCGAGATCGTTGAGGAGACCGTGGAAGAGACCGAGGTGACGGAGGACAAAAAGCCCAAGTCGAAGAAGCACCGCAAGCCGAAGCGCAAGCCGACTGCGGGCACGACCGAGGAGGAGACCACGGAGGTGACGGAAGTGACCACCACCAAGACGGTCGAAGTGACCGAGGAAGTGCCGGCTACCACGGAGGAGACCACGGAGGTGACGGAAGTGACCACCACCGAGACGATCGACACGACCGACGTCAAGCCCGAGGAGACGGCGGAAGTGACGGCCACGGAGACGACCGAGGAGGTGCCGTCCACGAGCGAGGTGACGGTTGAGACGACCGAGATGACCGAGATCGTTGAGGAGACCGTGGAAGAGACCGAGGTGACGGAGGACAAAAAGCCCAAGTCGAAGAAGCACCGCAAGCCGAAGCGCAAGCCGACTGCGGGCACGACCGAGGAGGAGACCACGGAGGTGACGGAAGTGACCACCACCGAGACGATCGTCACGACCGAGGAAGTGCCGGCTACCATGGAGGAGACCACGGAGGTGACGGAAGTGACCACCACCGAGACGATCGAGACGACCGACGTGAAGCCCGAGGAGACGACGGAAGTGACGGAAGTGACGGCCACGGAGACGACCGAGGAGGTGCCGTCCACGAGCGAGGTGACGGTTGAGACGACCGAGATGACCGAGATCGTGGAGGAGACCGTGGAAGAGACCGAGGTGACGGAGGGCAAGAAGCCCAAGTCGAAGAAGCACCGCAAGCCGAAGCGCAAGCCGACTGCGGTCACGGCCGAGGAGGAGACCACGGAGGTGACGGAAGTGACCACCACCAAGACGGTCGAAGTGACCGAGGAAGTGCCGGCTACCACGGAGGAGACCACGGAGGTGACGGAAGTGACCACCACCGAGACGATCGACACGACCGAGGAAGTGCCGGCTACCATGGAGGAGACCACGGAGGTGACGGAAGTGACCACCACCGAGACGATCGAGACGACCGACGTCAAGCCCGAGGAGACGGCGGAAGTGACGGCCACGGAGACGACCGAGGAGGTGCCGTCCACGAGCGAGGTGACGGTTGAGACGACCGAGATGACCGAGATCGTTGAGGAGACCGTGGAAGAGACCGAGGTGACGGAGGACAAAAAGCCCAAGTCGAAGAAGCACCGCAAGCCGAAGCGCAAGCCGACTGCGGGCACGACCGAGGAGGAGACCACGGAGGTGACGGAAGTGACCACCACCAAGACGGTCGAAGTGACCGAGGAAGTGCCGGCTACCACGGAGGAGACCACGGAGGTGACGGAAGTGACCACCACCGAGACGATCGACACGACCGAGGAAGTGCCGGCTACCATGGAGGAGACCACGGAGGTGACGGATGTGACCACCACCGAGACGATCGAGACGACCGACGTGAAGCCCGAGGAGACGACGGAAGTGACGGCCACGGAGACGACCGAGGAGGAGCCGTCCACGAGCGAGGTGACGGTTGAGACGACCGAGATGACCGAGATCGTTGAGGAGACCGTGGAAGAGACCGAGGTGACGGAGGACAAAAAGCCCAAGTCGAAGAAGCACCGCAAGCCGAAGCGCAAGCCGACTGCGGGCACGACCGAGGAGGAGACCACGGAGGTGACGGAAGTGACCACCACCGAGACGATCGACACGACCGAGGAAGTGCCGGCTACCATGGAGGAGACCACGGAGGTGACGGATGTGACCACCACCGAGACGATCGAGACGACCGACGTGAAGCCCGAGGAGACGACGGAAGTGACGGAAGTGACGGCCACGGAGACGACCGAGGAGGAGCCGTCCACGAGCGAGGTGACGGTTGAGACGACCGAGATGACCGAGATCGTTGAGGAGACCGTGGAAGAGACCGAGGTGACGGAGGACAAAAAGCCCAAGTCGAAGAAGCACCGCAAGCCGAAGCGCAAGCCGACTGCGGGCACGACCGAGGAGGAGACCACGGAGGTGACGGAAGTGACCACCACCGAGACGATCGACACGACCGAGGAAGTGCCGGCTACCATGGAGGAGACCACGGAGGTGACGGATGTGACCACCACCGAGACGATCGAGACGACCGACGTCAAGCCCGAGGAGACGACGGAAGTGACGGAAGTGACGGCCACGGAGACGACCGAGGAGGAGCCGTCCACGAGCGAGGTGACGGTTGAGACGACCGAGATGACCGAGATCGTTGAGGAGACCGTGGAAGAGACCGAGGTGACGGAGGACAAAAAGCCCAAGTCGAAGAAGCACCGCAAGCCGAAGCGCAAGCCGACTGCGGGCACGACCGAGGAGGAGACCACGGAGGTGACGGAAGTGACCACCACCGAGACGATCGACACGACCGAGGAAGTGCCGGCTACCATGGAGGAGACCACGGAGGTGACGGATGTGACCACCACCGAGACGATCGAGACGACCGACGTCAAGCCCGAGGAGACGACGGAAGTGACGGAAGTGACCACGGAGACGACCGAGGAGGAGCCGTCCTCGAGCGAGGTGACGGTTGAGACGACCGAGATGACCGAGATCGTTGAGGAGACCGTGGAAGAGACCGAGGTGACGGAGGACAAAAAGCCCAAGTCGAAGAAGCACCGCAAGCCGAAGCGCAAGCCGACTGCGGGCACGACCGAGGAGGAGACCACGGAGGTGACGGAAGTGACCACCACCGAGACGATCGACACGACTGAGGAAGTGCCGGCTACCATGGAGGAGACCACGGAGTTGACGGATGTGACCACCACCGAGACGATCGAGACGACCGACGTGAAGCCCGAGGAGACGACGGAAGTGACGGAAGTGACGGCGACGGAGACGACCGAGGAGGTGTCGTCCACGAGCGAGGTAACGGTTGAGACGACCGAGATGACCGAGATCGTGGAGGAGACGGTGGAAGAGACCGAGGTGACGGAGGGCAAGAAGCCCAAGTCGAAGAAGCACCGCAAGGCGAAGCGCAAGCCGACTGCGGGCACGGCCGAGGAGGAGACCACGGAGGTGACGGAAGTGACCACCACCGAGACGATCGTCACGACCGAGGAAGTGCCGGCTACCATGGAGGAGACCACGGAGGTGACGGATGTGACCACCACCGAGACGATCGAGACGACCGACGTGAAGCCCGAGGAGACGACGGAAGTGACGGAAGTGACGGCCACGGAGACGACCGAGGAGGTGCCGTCCACGAGCGAGGTGACGGTTGAGACGACCGAGATGACCGAGATCGTTGAGGAGACCGTGGAAGAGACCGAGGTGACGGAGGGCAAGAAGCCCAAGTCGAAGAAGCACCGCAAGCCGAAGCGCAAGCCGACTGCGGTCACGGCCGAGGAGGAGACCACGGAGGTGACGGAAGTGACCACCACCAAGACGGTCGAAGTGACCGAGGAAGTGCCGGCTACCACGGAGGAGACCACGGAGGTGACGGAAGTGACCACCACCGAGACGATCGACACGACCGAGGAAGTGCCGGCTACCATGGAGGAGACCACGGAGGTGACGGATGTGACCACCACCGAGACGATCGAGACGACCGACGTCAAGCCCGAGGAGACGACGGAAGTGACGGCGACGGAGACGACCGAGGAGGTGCCGTCCACGAGCGAGGTGACGGTTGAGACGACCGAGATGACCGAGATCGTTGAGGAGACCGTGGAAGAGACCGAGGTGACGGAGGACAAAAAGCCCAAGTCGAAGAAGCACCGCAAGCCGAAGCGCAAGCCGACTGCGGGCACGACCGAGGAGGTGACGGAAGTGACCACCACCGAGACGATCGACACGACCGAGGAAGTGCCGGCTACCATGGAGGAGACCACGGAGGTGACGGATGTGACCACCACCGAGACGATCGAGACGACCGACGTGAAGCCCGAGGAGACGACGGAAGTGACGGAAGTGACGGCCACGGAGACGACCGAGGAGGTGTCGTCCACGAGCGAGGTAACGGTTGAGACGACCGAGACGACCGAGATCGTGGAGGAGACCGTGGAGGAGACCGAGGTGACGGAGGGCAAGAAGCCCAAGTCGAAGAAGCACCGCAAGCCGAAGCGCAAGCCGACTGCGGGCACGGCCGAGGAGGAGACCACGGAGGTGACGGAAGTGACCACCACCGAGACGATCGACACGACCGAGGAAGTGCCGGCTACCATGGAGGAGACCACGGAGGTGACGGATGTGACCACCACCGAGACGATCGAGACGACCGACGTGAAGCCCGAGGAGACGACGGAAGTGACGGAAGTGACGGCCACGGAGACGACCGAGGAGGTGTCGTCCACGAGCGAGGTGACGGTTGAGACGACCGAGATGACCGAGATCGTGGAGGAGACCGTGGAAGAGACCGAGGTGACGGAGGACAAAAAGCCCAAGTCGAAGAAGCACCGCAAGGCGAAGCGCAAGCCGACTGCGGGCACGACCGAGGAGGAGACCACGGAGGTGACGGAAGTGACCACCACCGAGACGATCGTCACGACCGAGGAAGTGCCGGCTACCATGGAGGAGACCACGGAGGTGACGGATGTGACCACCACCGAGACGATCGAGACGACCGACGTGAAGCCCGAGGAGACGACGGAAGTGACGGAAGTGACGGCCACGGAGACGACCGAGGAGGTGCCGTCCACGAGCGAGGTGACGGTTGAGACGACCGAGATGACCGAGATCGTGGAGGAGACCGTGGAAGAGACCGAGGTGACGGAGGGCAAGAAGCCCAAGTCGAAGAAGCACCGCAAGCCGAAGCGCAAGCCGACTGCGGTCACGGCCGAGGAGGAGACCACGGAGGTGACGGAAGTGACCACCACCAAGACGGTCGAAGTGACCGAGGAAGTGCCGGCTACCACGGAGGAGACCACGGAGGTGACGGAAGTGACCACCACCGAGACGATCGAGACGACCGACGTGAAGCCCGAGGAGACGACGGAAGTGACGGCCACGGAGACGACCGAGGAGGTGCCGTCCACGAGCGAGGTGACGGTTGAGACGACCGAGATGACCGAGATCGTTGAGGAGACCGTGGAAGAGACCGAGGTGACGGAGGGCAAGAAGCCCAAGTCGAAGAAGCACCGCAAGCCGAAGCGCAAGCCGACTGCGGTCACGGCCGAGGAGGAGACCACGGAGGTGACGGAAGTGACCACCACCAAGACGGTCGAAGTGACCGAGGAAGTGCCGGCTACCATGGAGGAGACCACGGAGGTGACGGAAGTGACCACCACCGAGACGATCGACACGACCGAGGAAGTGCCGGCTACCATGGAGGAGACCACGGAGGTGACGGATGTGACCACCACCGAGACGATCGAGACGACCGACGTGAAGCCCGAGGAGACGACGGAAGTGACGGCCACGGAGACGACCGAGGAGGTGTCGTCCACGAGCGAGGTGACGATTGAGACGACCGAGATGACCGAGATCGTGGAGGAGACCGTGGAAGAGACCGAGGTGACGGAGGACAAAAAGCCCAAGTCGAAGAAGCACCGCAAGCCGAAGCGCAAGCCGACTGCGGGCACGACCGAGGAGGAGACCACGGAGGTGACGGAAGTGACCACCACCAAGACGATCGACACGACTGAGGAATTGCCGGCTACCATGGAGGAGACCACGGAGTTGACGGATGTGACCACCACCGAGACGATCGAGACGACCGACGTCAAGCCCGAGGGGACGACGGAAGTGACGACGACGGAGACGACTGAGGAGGTGCCGTCCACGAGCGAGGTGACGGTTGAGACGACCGAGACGACCGAGATCGTGGAGGAGACCGTGGAGGAGACCGAGGTGACGGAGGGCAAGAAGCCCAAGTCGAAGAAGCACCGCAAGCCGAAGCGCAAGCCGACTGCGGGCACGACCGAGGAGGAGACCACGGAGGTGACGGAAGTGACCACCACCGAGACGATCGACACGACCGAGGAAGTGCCGGCTACCATGGAGGAGACCACGGAGGTGACGGATGTGACCACCACCGAGACGATCGAGACGACCGACGTGAAGCCCGAGGAGACGACGGAAGTGATGGATGTGACGGAAGTGACGGCGACGGAGACGATCGAGGAAGTGCCGTCCACGAGCGAGGTGACGGTTGAGACGACCGAGACGACCGAGATCGTGGAGGAGACCGTGGAGGAGACCGAGGTGACGGAGGGCAAGAAGCCCAAGTCGAAGAAGCACCGCAAGCCGAAGCGCAAGCCGACTGCGGTCACGGCCGAGGAGGAGACCACGGAGGTGACGGAAGTGACCACCACCGAGACGATCGAGACGACCGACGTCAAGCCCGAGGAGACGACGGAAGTGACGGAGGTGACGGAAGTGACGACCGAGGAGGTGCCGTCCACGAGCGAGGTGACGGTTGTGACGACCGAAACGACCGAGATCGTGGAGGAGACCGTGGAGGAGACCGAGGTGACGGAGGGCAAGAAGCCCAAGTCGAAGAAGCACCGCAAGGCGAAGCGCAAGCCGACTGCGGGCACGACCGAGGAGGTGACGAAAGTGACCACCACCGAGACGATCGAGACGACCGACGTCAAGCCCGAGGAGACGACGGAAGTGACGGCCACGGAGACGATCGAGGAAGTGCCGTCCACGAGCGAGGTGACGGTTGAGACGACCGAGACGACCGAGATCGTGGAGGAGACCGTGGAGGAGACCGAGGTGACGGAGGGCAAGAAGCCCAAGTCGAAGAAGCACCGCAAGCCGAAGCGCAAGCCGACTGCGGTCACGGCCGAGGAGGAGACCACGGAGGTGACGGAAGTGACCACCACCAAGACGGTCGAAGTGACCGAGGAAGTGCCGGCTACCACGGAGGAGACCACGGAAGTGATGGAAGTGACCACCACCGAGACGATCGAGACGACCGACGTGAAGCCCGAGGAGACGACGGAGGTGACGGAAGTGACGACCACGGAGACGACCGAGATCGTGGAGGAGACCGTGGAGGAGACCGAGGTGACGGAGGGCAAGAAGCTCAAGTCGAAGAAGCACCGCAAGCCGAAGCGCAAGCCGACTGCGGGCACGGCCGAGGAGGAGACCACGGAGGTGACGGAAGTGACCACCACCAAGACGGTCGAAGTGACCGAGGAAGTGCCGGCTACCATGGAGGAGACCACGGAGGTGACGGAAGTGACCACCACCGAGACGATCGAGACGACCGACGTGAAGCCCGAGGAGACGACGGAAGTGACGGAGGTGACGGAAGTGACGACCACGGAGACGACCGAGATCGTGGAGGAGACCGTGGAGGAGACCGAGGTGACGGAGGGCAAGAAGCCCAAGTCGAAGAAGCACCGCAAGCCGAAGCGCAAGCCGACTGCGGGCACGACCGAGGAGGTGACGAAAGTGACCACCACCGAGACGATCGAGACGACCGACGTCAAGCCCGAGGAGACGACGGAAGTGATGGATGTGACGGAAGTGACGGCGACGGAGACAACCGAGGAAGTGCCGTCCACGAGCGAGGTGACGGTTGAGACGACCGAGACGACCGAGATCGTGGAGGAGACCGTGGAGGAGACCGAGGTGACGGAGGGCAAGAAGCCCAAGTCGAAGAAGCACCGCAAGCCGAAGCGCAAGCCGACTGCGGGCACGGCCGAGGAGGAGACCACGGAGGTGACGGAAGTGACCACCACCAAGACGGTCGAAGTGACCGAGGAAGTGCCGGCTACCATGGAGGAGACCACGGAGGTGACGGAAGTGACCACCACCGAGACGATCGAGACGACCGACGTCAAGCCCGAGGAGACGACGGAAGTGACGGAGGTGACGGAAGTGACGACCGAGGAGGTGCCGTCCACGAGCGAGGTGACGGTTGTGACGACCGAGACGACCGAGATCGTGGAGGAGACCGTGGAGGAGACCGAGGTGACGGAGGGCAAGAAGCCCAAGTCGAAGAAGCACCGCAAGCCGAAGCGCAAGCCGACTGCGGGCACGACCGAGGAGGTGACGAAAGTGACCACCACCGAGACGATCGAGACGACCGACGTCAAGCCCGAGGAGACGACGGAAGTGATGGATGTGACGGAAGTGACGGCGACGGAGACAACCGAGGAAGTGCCGTCCACGAGCGAGGTGACGGTTGAGACGACCGAGACGACCGAGATCGTGGAGGAGACCGTGGAGGAGACCGAGGTGACGGAGGGCAAGAAGCCCAAGTCGAAGAAGCACCGCAAGCCGAAGCGCAAGCCGACTGCGGTCACGGCCGAGGAGGAGACCATGGAGGTGACGGAAGTGACCACCACCAAGACGGTCGAAGTGACCGAGGAAGTGCCGGCTACCATGGAGGAGACCACGGAGGTGACGGAAGTGACCACCACCGAGACGATCGAGACGGCCAACGTGAAGCCCGAGGAGACGACGGAGGTGACGGTAGTGACGACCACGGAGACGACCGAGGAGGTGCCGTCCACGAGCGAGGTGACGGTTGTGACGACCGAGACGACCGAGATCGTGGAGGAGACCGTGGAGGAGACCGAGGTGACGGAGGGCAAGAAGCCCAAGTCGAAGAAGCACCGCAAGCCGAAGCGCAAGCCGACTGCGGACACGACCGAGGAGGTGACGAAAGTGACCACCACCGAGACGATCGAGACGACCGACGTCAAGCCCGAGGAGACGACGGAAGTGATGGATGTGACGGAAGTGACGACGACGGAGACGACCGAGGAAGTGCCGTCCACGAGCGAGGTGACGGTTGAGACGACCGAGACGACCGAGATCGTGGAGGAGACGGTGGAGGAGACCGAGGTGACGGAGGGCAAGAAGCCCAAGTCGAAGAAGCACCGCAAGCCGAAGCGCAAGCCGACTGCGGGCACGGCCGAGGAGGAGACCACGGAGGTGACGGAAGTGACCACCGCCGAGACGGTCGACACGACCGAGGAAGTGCCGGCTACCATGGAGGAGACCACGGAGGTGACGGAAGTGACCACCACCGAGACGATCGAGACGACCGACGTCCAGCCCGAGGAGACGACGGAGGTGACGGAAGTGACGACCACGGAGACGACCGAGGAGGTGCCGTCCACGAGCGAGGTGACGGTTGAGACGACCGAGACGACCGAGATCGTGGAGGAGACCGTGGAGGAGACCGAGGTGACGGAGGGCAAGAAGCCCAAGTCGAAGAAGCACCGCAAGCCGAAGCGCAAGCCGACTGCGGGCACGACCGAGGAGGTGACGAAAGTGACCACCACCGAGACGATCGAGACGACCGACGTCAAGCCCGAGGAGACGACGGAAGTGATGGATGTGACGGAAGTGACGACGACGGAGACGACCGAGGAAGTGCCGTCCACGAGCGAGGTGACGGTTGAGACGACCGAGACGACCGAGATCGTGGAGGAGACGGTGGAGGAGACCGAGGTGACGGAGGGCAAGAAGCCCAAGTCGAAGAAGCACCGCAAGCCGAAGCGCAAGCCGACTGCGGGCACGGCCGAGGAGGAGACCACGGAGGTGACGGAAGTGACCACCACCAAGACGGTCGACACGACCGAGGAAGTGCCGGCTACCATGGAGGAGACCACGGAGGTGACGGAAGTGACCACCACCGAGACGATCGAGACGACCGACGTCCAGCCCGAGGAGACGACGGAGGTGACGGAAGTGACGACCACGGAGACGACCGAGGAGGTGCCGTCCACGAGCGAGGTGACGGTTGAGACGACCGAGACGACCGAGATCGTGGAGGAGACCGTGGAGGAGACCGAGGTGACGGAGGGCAAGAAGCCCAAGTCGAAGAAGCACCGCAAGCCGAAGCGCAAGCCGACTGCGGGCACGACCGAGGAGGAGACCACGGAGGTGACGGAAGTGACCACCACCAAGACGGTCGACACGACCAAGGAAGTGCCGGCTACCATGGAGGAGACCACGGAGGTGACGGAAGTGACCACCACCGAGACGATCGAGACGACCGACGTCCAGCCCGAGGAGACGACGGAGGTGACGGAAGTGACGACCACGGAGACGACCGAGGAGGTGCCGTCCACGAGCGAGGTGACGGTTGAGACGACCGAGACGACCGAGATCGTGGAGGAGACCGTGGAGGAGACCGAGGTGACGGAGGGCAAGAAGCCCAAGTCGAAGAAGCACCGCAAGCCGAAGCGCAAGCCGACTGCGGGCACGACCGAGGAGGAGACCACGGAGGTGACGGAAGTGACCACCACCGAGACGATCGAGACGACCGACGTCAAGCCCGAGGAGACGACGGAAGTGACGGAGGTGACGGAAGTGACGACGACGGAGACGACCGAGGAAGTGCCGTCCACGAGCGAGGTGACGGTTGAGACGACCGAGACGACCGAGATCGTGGAGGAGACCGTGGAGGAGACCGAGGTGACGGAGGGCAAGAAGCCCAAGTCGAAGAAGCACCGCAAGCCGAAGCGCAAGCCGACTGCGGGCACGGCCGAGGAGGAGACCACGGAGGTGACGGAAGTGACCACCACCAAGACGGTCGACACGACCGAGGAAGTGCCGGCTACCATGGAGGAGACCAGGGAGGTGACGGAAGTGACCACCACCGAGACGATCGAGACGACCGACGTCCAGCCCGAGGAGACGACGGAGGTGACGGAAGTGACGACCACGGAGACGACCGAGGAGGTGCCGTCCACGAGCGAGGTGACGGTTGTGACGACCGAGACGACCGAGATCGTGGAGGAGACCGTGGAGGAGACCGAGGTGACGGAGGGCAAGAAGCCCAAGTCGAAGAAGCACCGCAAGCCGAAGCGCAAGCCGACTGCGGGCACGGCCGAGGAGGAGACCACGGAGGTGACGGAAGTGACCACCACCGAGACGATCGAGACGACCGACGTCAAGCCCGAGGAGACGACGGAAGTGACGGAGGTGACGGAAGTGACGACGACGGAGACGACCGAGGAAGTGCTGTCCACGAGCGAGGTGACGGTTGAGACGACCGAGACGACCGAGATCGTGGAGGAGACCGTGGAGGAGACCGAGGTGACGGAGGGCAAGAAGCCCAAGTCGAAGAAGCACCGCAAGCCGAAGCGCAAGCCGACTGCGGGCACGGCCGAGGAGGAGACCACGGAGGTGACGGAAGTGACCACCACCAAGACGGTCGACACGACCGAGGAAGTGCCGGCTACCATGGAGGAGACCACGGAGGTGACGGAAGTGACCACCACCGAGACGATCGAGACGACCGACGTCCAGCCCGAGGAGACGACGGAGGTGACGGAAGTGACGACCACGGAGACGACCGAGGAGGTGCCGTCCACGAGCGAGGTGACGGTTGTGACGACCGAGACGACCGAGATCGTGGAGGAGACGGTGGAGGAGACCGAGGTGACGGAGGGCAAGAAGCCCAAGTCGAAGAAGCACCGCAAGCCGAAGCGCAAGCCGACTGCGGGCACGGCCGAGGAGGAGACCACGGAGGTGACGGAAGTGACCACCACCAAGACGGTCGAAGTGACCGAGGAAGTGCCGGCTACCACGGAGGAGACCACGGAGGTGACGGAAGTGACCACCACCGAGACGATCGAGACGACCGACGTGAAGCCCGAGGAGACGACGGAGGTGACGGAAGTGACGACCACGGAGACGACCGAGGAGGTGCCGTCCACGAGCGAGGTGACGGTTGTGACGACCGAGACGACCGAGACGACCGAGATCGTGGAGGAGACCGTGGAGGAGACCGAGGTGACGGAGGGCAAGAAGCCCAAGTCGAAGAAGCACCGCAAGCCGAAGCGCAAGCCGACTGCGGGCACGGCCGAGGAGGAGACCACGGAGGTGACGGAAGTGACCACCACCAAGACGGTCGACACGACCGACGTGAAGCCCGAGGAGACGACGGAGGTGACGGAAGTGACGACGACGGAGACGACCGAGGAGGTGCCGTCCACGAGCGAGGTGACGGTTGTGACGACCGAGACGACCGAGATCGTGGAGGAGACGGTGGAGGAGACCGAGGTGACGGAGGGCAAGAAGCCCAAGTCGAAGAAGCACCGCAAGCCGAAGCGCAAGCCGACTGCGGGCACGGCCGAGGAGGAGACCACGGAGGTGACGGAAGTGACCACCACCAAGACGGTCGACACGACCGAGGAAGTGCCGGCTACCATGGAGGAGACCACGGAGGTGACGGAAGTGACCACCACCGAGACGATCGAGACGACCGACGTCCAGCCCGAGGAGACGACGGAGGTGACGGAAGTGACGACCACGGAGACGACCGAGGAGGTGCCGTCCACGAGCGAGGTGACGGTTGTGACGACCGAGACGACCGAGATCGTGGAGGAGACGGTGGAGGAGACCGAGGTGACGGAGGGCAAGAAGCCCAAGTCGAAGAAGCACCGCAAGCCGAAGCGCAAGCCGACTGCGGGCACGGCCGAGGAGGAGACCACGGAGGTGACGGAAGTGACCACCACCAAGACGGTCGAAGTGACCGAGGAAGTGCCGGCTACCATGGAGGAGACCACGGAGGTGATGGAAGTGACCACCACCGAGACGATCGAGACGACCGACGTCAAGCCCGAGGAGACGACCGAGGAGGTGCCGTCCACGAGCGAGGTGACGGTTGTGATGACCGAGACGACCGAGATCGTGGAGGAGACCGTGGAGGAGACCGAGGTGACGGAGGGCAAGAAGCCCAAGTCGAAGAAGCACCGCAAGCCGAAGCGCAAGCCGACTGCGGGCACGGCCGAGGAGGAGACCACGGAGGTGACGGAAGTGACCACCACCAAGACGATCGACACGACCGAGGAAGTGACGGCTACCATGGAGGAGACCACGGAGGTGACGGAAGTGACCACCACCGAGACGATCGAGACGACCGACGTGAAGCCCGAGGAGACGACGGAGGTGACGGAAGTGACGACCACGGAGACGACCGAGGAGGTGCCGTCCACGAGCGAGGTGACGGTTGTGACGACCGAGACGACCGAGACGACCGAGATCGTGGAGGAGACGGTGGAGGAGACCGAGGTGACGGAGGGCAAGAAGCCCAAGTCGAAGAAGCACCGCAAGCCGAAGCGCAAGCCGACTGCGGGCACGGCCGAGGAGGAGACCACGGAGGTGACGGAAGTGACCACCACCGAGACGATCGAGACGACCGACGTGAAGCCCGAGGAGACGACGGAGGTGACGGTAGTGACGACGACGGAGACGACCGAGGAGGTGCCGTCCACGAGCGAGGTGACGGTTGTGACGACCGAGACGACCGAGATCGTGGAGGAGACGGTGGAGGAGACCGAGGTGACGGAGGGCAAGAAGCCCAAGTCGAAGAAGCACCGCAAGCCGAAGCGCAAGCCGACTGCGGGCACGGCCGAGGAGGAGACCACGGAGGTGACGGAAGTGACCACCACCAAGACGGTCGACACGACCGAGGAAGTGCCGGCTACCATGGAGGAGACCACGGAGGTGACGGAAGTGACCACCACCGAGACGATCGAGACGACCGACGTGAAGCCCGAGGAGACGACGGAGGTGACGGAAGTGACGACCACGGAGACGACCGAGGAGGTGCCGTCCACGAGCGAGGTGACGGTTGTGACGACCGAGACGACCGAGACGACCGAGATCGTGGAGGAGACGGTGGAGGAGACCGAGGTGACGGAGGGCAAGAAGCCCAAGTCGAAGAAGCACCGCAAGCCGAAGCGCAAGCCGACTGCGGGCACGGCCGAGGAGGAGACCACGGAGGTGACGGAAGTGACCACCACCAAGACGGTCGACACGACCGAGGAAGTGCCGGCTACCATGGAGGAGACCACGGAGGTGACGGAAGTGACCACCACCGAGACGATCGAGACGACCGACGTGAAGCCCGAGGAGACGACGGAGGTGACGGAAGTGACGACGACGGAGACGACCGAGGAGGTGCCGTCCACGAGCGAGGTGACGGTTGTGACGACCGAGACGACCGAGATCGTGGAGGAGACGGTGGAGGAGACCGAGGTGACGGAGGGCAAGAAGCCCAAGTCGAAGAAGCACCGCAAGCCGAAGCGCAAGCCGACTGCGGGCACGGCCGAGGAGGAGACCACGGAGGTGACGGAAGTGACCACCACCAAGACGGTCGAAGTGACCGAGGAAGTGCCGGCTACCATGGAGGAGACCACGGAGGTGATGGAAGTGACCACCACCGAGACGATCGAGACGACCGACGTCAAGCCCGAGGAGACGACCGAGGAGGTGCCGTCCACGAGCGAGGTGACGGTTGTGATGACCGAGACGACCGAGATCGTGGAGGAGACCGTGGAGGAGACCGAGGTGACGGAGGGCAAGAAGCCCAAGTCGAAGAAGCACCGCAAGCCGAAGCGCAAGCCGACTGCGGGCACGACCGAGGAGGAGACCACGGAGGTGACGGAAGTGACCACCACCGAGACGATCGACACGACCGAGGAAGTGACGGCTACCATGGAGGAGACCACGGAGGTGACGGAAGTGACCACCACCGAGACGATCGAGACGACCGACGTCAAGCCCGAGGAGACGACGGAGGTGACGGAAGTGACGACCACGGAGACGACCGAGGAGGTGCCGTCCACGAGCGAGGTGACGGTTGAGACGACCGAGACGACCGAGATCGTGGAGGAGACCGTGGAGGAGACCGAGGTGACGGAGGGCAAGAAGCCCAAGTTGAAGAAGCACCGCAAGCCGAAGCGCAAGCCGACTGCGGGCACGACCGAGGAGTTGACTGATGTGACCACCACCGAGACGATCGAGACGACCGACGTCAAGCCCGAGGGGACGACGGAAGTGACGACGACGGAGACTACTGAGGAGGTGCCGTCCACGAGCGAGGTGACGGTTGAGACGACCGAGACGACCGAGATCGTGGAGGAGACCGTGGAGGAGACCGAGGTGACGGAGGGCAAGAAGCCCAAGTCGAAGAAGCACCGCAAGCCGAATCGCAAGCCGACTGCGGGCACGGCCGAGGAGGAGACCACGGAGGTGACGGAAGTGACTACCACCAAGACGGTCGAAGTGACCGAGGAAGTGCCGGCTACCTCGGAGGAGACCATGGAGGTGACGGAAGTGACCACCACCGAGACGATCGAGACGACCGACGTGAAGCCCGAGGAGACGACGGAGGTGACGGTAGTGACGACCACGGAGACGACCGAGGAGGTGCCGTCCACGAGCGAGGTGACGGTTGAGACGACCGAGACGACCGAGATCGTGGAGGAGACCGTGGAGGAGACCGAGGTGACGGAGGGCAAGAAGCCCAAGTTGAAGAAGCACCGCAAGCCGAAGCGCAAGACGACTGCGGGCACGACCGAGGAGTTGACGGAAGTGACCACCACTGAGACGATCGAGACGACCGACGTCAAGCCCGAGGGGACGACGGAAGTGACGAGGTGACGACGGACGACGACTGAGGAGGTGCCGTCCACGAGCGAGGTGACGGTTGAGACGACCGAGACGACCGAGATCGTGGAGGAGACCGTGGAGGAGACCGAGGTGACGGAGGGCAAGAAGCCCAAGTCGACGAAGCACCGCAAGCCGAATCGCAAGCCGACTGCGGGCACGGCCGAGGAGGAGACCACGGAGGTGACCGAAGTGACTACCACCAAGACGGTCGAAGTGACCGAGGAAGTGCCGGCTACCTCGGAGGAGACCGGAAGGTGACGGAGGTGACCACCACCGGACGTGACGACCGACGGAGACGACGGAGGTGACGGAGGTGACGGAAGTGACGACCACGGAGACGACCGAGATCGTGGAGGAGACGGTGGAGGAGACCGAGGTGACGGAGGGCAAGAAGCCCAAGTCGAAGAAGCACCGCAAGCCGAAGCGCAAGCCGACTGCGGGCACGACCGAGGAGGAGACCGACGCGACTGCGCACGACGATCCGCAAGGTGACGAGGTGAAGCGATGATTGAGGTGCAGACGACGACTGAGACGGAGACCCGCGAGGAGGTTGACGTCGTCCACTTCGGACGCGACTTTGGTGAGCTCGTCTACGAAGGAGGAGACCGACGAGGACGGCGCTGCCGGCGCGACGGTGAAGACCGAGGTATTCCGCTCGGTCGGAGCCAACGGCAGCGTGATCACCAAGACGGTGCGCACGACGATCCGCAAGGTGACCACATCCAGCGGCCAGGTGAAGCGCATGATTGAGGTGCAGACGACGACGGTGACGAAGACCGTGGCTGGCGAGACGAGCACGACTGTGGAGACGGAGACCCGCGAGGAGGTTGACGACAGTAGTGTCTCGAGCGCGACGACCACGAGCTCGTCCACTTCGGACGCGACTTTGGTGAGCTCGTCTACGAAGGAGGAGACCGACGAGGACGGCGCTGCCGGCGCGACGGTGAAGACCGAGGTATTCCGCTCGGTCGGAGCCAAGACGGAGACGACCGAGGAGGTGCCGTCCACGAGCGAGGTGACGGTTGTGACGACCGAGACGACCGAGATCGTGGAGGAGACGGTGGAGGAGACCGAGGTGACGGAGGGCAAGAAGCCCAAGTCGAAGAAGCACCGCAAGCCGAAGCGCAAGCCGACTGCGGGCACGGCCGAGGAGGAGACCACGGAGGTGACGGAAGTGACCACCACCAAGACGGTCGAGACGACCGACGTGCCGGCTACAGCCGGAGGAGACCACGGAGGTGACGGCCCAGGTGACCACCACCGAGACGATCGAGACGACCGACGTGAAGCCCGAGGAGACGACGGAGGTGACGGAAGTGACGACCACGGAGACGACCGAGGAGGTGCCGTCCACGAGCGAGGTGACGGTTGTGACGACCGAGACGACCGAGACGACCGAGATCGTGGAGGAGACGGTGGAGGAGACCGAGGTGACGGAGGGCAAGAAGCCCAAGTCGAAGAAGCACCGCAAGCCGAAGCGCAAGCCGACTGCGGGCACGGCCGAGGAGAGACCACGGAGGTGACGAAGTGACCACCAAGACGGTCGACACGACCGAGGAAGTGCCGGCTACCATGGAGGAGACCACGGAGGTGACGGAAGTGACCACCACCGAGACGATCGAGACGACCGACGTCAAGCCCGAGGAGACGACGGAGGTGACGGAAGTGACGACGACGGAGACGACCGAGGAGGTGCCGTCCACGAGCGAGGTGACGGTTGTGACGACCGAGATCGTGGAGGAGACGGTGGAGGAGACCGAGGTGACGGAGGGCAAGAAGCCCAAGTCGAAGAAGCACCGCAAGCCGAAGCGCAAGCCGACTGCGGGCACGGCCGAGGAGGAGACCACGGAGGTGACGGAAGTGACCACCACCAAGACGGTCGAAGTGACCGAGGAAGTGCCGGCTACCATGGAGGAGACCACGGAGGTGACGGAAGTGACCACCACCGAGACGATCGAGACGACCGACGTCAAGCCCGAGGAGACGACCGAGGAGGTGCCGTCCACGAGCGAGGTGACGGTTGAGACGACCGAGACGACCGAGATCGTGGAGGAGACCGTGGAGGAGACCGAGGTGACGGAGGGCAAGAAGCCCAAGTCGAAGAAGCACCGCAAGCCGAAGCGCAAGCCGACTGCGGGCACGACCGAGGAGGAGACCACGGAGGTGACGGAAGTGACCACCACCGAGACGATCGACACGACCGAGGAAGTGACGGCTACCATGGAGGAGACCACGGAGGTGACGGAAGTGACCACCACCGAGACGATCGAGACGACCGACGTCAAGCCCGAGGAGACGACGGAGGTGACGGAAGTGACGACCACGGAGACGACCGAGGAGGTGCCGTCCACGAGCGAGGTGACGGTTGAGACGACCGAGACGACCGAGATCGTGGAGGAGACCGTGGAGGAGACCGAGGTGACGGAGGGCAAGAAGCCCAAGTCGAAGAAGCACCGCAAGCCGAAGCGCAAGCCGACTGCGGGCACGACCGAGGAGGTGACGGATGTGACCACCACCGAGACGATCGAGACGACCGACGTCAAGCCCGAGGAGACGACGGAAGTGACGACGACGGAGACGACCGAGGAGGTGCCGTCCACGAGCGAGGTGACGGTTGAGACGACCGAGACGACCGAGATCGTGGAGGAGACCGTGGAGGAGACCGAGGTGACGGAGGGCAAGAAGCCCAAGTCGAAGAAGCACCGCAAGCCGAAGCGCAAGCCGACTGCGGGCACGACCGAGGAGGAGACCACGGAGGTGACGGAAGTGACCACCACCGAGACGATCGAAGTGACCGAGGAAGTGCCGGCTGACGACGGAGGAGACCACGGAGGTGACGGAAGTGACCACCACCGAGACGACCGAGACGACCGACGTCAAGCCCGAGGAGACGACGGAGGTGACGGAAGTGACGACCACGGAGACGACCGAGGAGGTGCCGTCCACGAGCGAGGTGACGGTTGAGACGACCGAGACGACCGAGATCGTGGAGGAGACCGTGGAGGAGACCGAGGTGACGGAGGGCAAGAAGCCCAAGTCGAAGAAGCACCGCAAGCCGAAGCGCAAGCCGACTGCGGGCACGACCGAGGAGGTGACGGAAGTGACCACCACCGAGACGATCGAGACGACCGACGTCAAGCCCGAGGAGACGACGGAAGTGACGACGACGGAGACGACCGAGGAGGTGCCGTCCACGAGCGAGGTGACGGTTGAGACGACCGAGACGACCGAGATCGTGGAGGAGACCGTGGAGGAGACCGAGGTGACGGAGGGCAAGAAGCCCAAGTCGAAGAAGCACCGCAAGCCGAAGCGCAAGCCGACTGCGGGCACGACCGAGGAGGAGACCACGGAGGTGACGGAAGTGACCACCACCGAGACGATCGAAGACGACCGAGGAAGTGCCGGCTACCGGAGGAGACCACGGAGGTGACGGAAGTGACCACCACCGAGACGATCGAGACGACCGACGTGAAGCCCGAGGAGACGACGGAGGTGACGAGGTGACGGTTGAGACGACCGAGACGACCGAGATCGTGGAGGAGACCGTGGAGGAGACCGAGGTGACGGAGGGCAAGAAGCCCAAGTCGAAGAAGCACCGCAAGCCGAAGCGCAAGCCGACTGCGGGCACGACCGAGGAGGAGACCACGGAGGTGACGGAAGTGACCACCACCGAGACGATCGAGACGACCGACGTCAAGCCCGAGGAGGACGGAGTGACGGAGGTGACACCAGTGACGGTGCGGACGACGACCGAAGGTGACCGTCCACGAGCGAGGTGACGGTTGAGACGACCGAGACGACCGACGTCAAGCCCGAGGAGACGACGGAAGTGACGGAAGTGACGACCACGGAGACGACCGAGGAGGTGCCGTCAGTAGCGAGGTGACGGATGACGACCGAGACGACCGAGATCGTGGAGGAGACCTTGGAGGAGACCGAGGTGACGGAGGGCAAGAAGCCCAAGTCGAAGAAGCGCCGCCGGCGCGACGTGAAGACCGAGGTATTCCGACCGGTCGGAGCCAACGGCAGCGTGACCACCACCGAGACGATCGAGACGACCGACGTCAAGCCCGAGGAGACGACGGAAGTGACGGAGGTGACGGTAGTGACGACGACGGAGACGACCGAGGCTGGCGTCCACGAGCGAGGTGACGGTTGAGACGACCGAGACGACCGAGATCGTGGAGGAGACCGTGGAGGAGACCGAGGCGACGACCACGAGCCCGTCCACTTCGGACGCGACTTTGGTGAGTTCGTCACGAAGGAGGAGACCGACGAGGACGGCGCTGCCGGCACGACGGTGAAGACCGAGGTAAGCCCGAGGAGCCGACGGCAGCGTGATCACCAAGACGACGCGCAGACGACCGGAAGGTGACCGTCCAGCGGCCAGGTGAAGCGTTGAGAGGTGCAGACGACGACGTGACGAAGACCGTGGAGGAGACGAGGTGACTGAGGGACGGAGCCCAAGAGGAAGTTGACGACAGCAAGCCGAAGCGCAAGCCGACTGCGGGCACGACCGAGGAGGAGACCACGGAGGTGAGGAAGTGACCACCACCGAGACGACCGAGAGGACCGACGTCAAGCCCGAGGAGACGACGGAAGTGACCGAGGTGACGGTAGTGACGGCACGTGAGACACCAAGACGGTGCGCACGACGATCCGCAAGGTGACCACACCAGACGGCCGACGTGAAGCGCATGATTGAGGTGCAGACGACGACGGTGACGAAGACCGTGGCTGGCGAGACGAGCACGACGGTGGAGACGGAGACCCGCGAGGAGGTTGACGACCGAGGTGACGAGCGCGACGACCACGAGCTCGTCCACACCGGAAGCGACTGCGGGCACGACCGAAGGAGGAGACCGACGAGGACAGCGCTGCCGGCGCGACGGTGAAGACCGAGGTATTCCGCTCGGTCGGAGCCAACGGCAGCGTGATCACCAAGACGGTGCGCACGACGATCCGCAAGGTGACCACATCCAGCGGCCAGGTGAAGCGCATGATTGAGGTGCAGACGACGACGGTGACGAAGACCGTGGCTGGCGAGACGAGCACGACTGTGGAGACGGAGACCCGCGAGGAGGTTGACGACAGTAGTGTCTCGAGCGCGACGACCACGAGCTCGTCCACTTCGGACGCAACTTTGGTACTTTGGTGAGCTCGTCTACGAAGGAGGAGACCGACGAGGACGGCGCTGCCGGCGCGACGGTGAAGACCGAGGTATTCCGCTCGGTTGGAGCCAACGGTAGCGTGATCACCAAGACGGTGCGCACGACGATCCGCAAGGTGACCACATCCAGCGGCCTGGTGAAGCGCATGATTGAGGTGCAGACGACGACGGTGACGAAGACCGTGGCTGGCGAGACGAGCACGACTGTGGAGACGGAGACCCGCGAGGAGGTTGACGACAGTAGTGTCTCGAGCGCGACGACCACGAGCTCGTCCACTTCGGACGCGACTTTGGTGAGCTCGTCTACGAAGGAGGAGACCGACGAGGACGGCGCTGCCGGCGCGACGGTGAAGACCGAGGTATTCCGCTCGGTCGGAGCCAACGGCAGCGTGATCACCAAGACGGTGCGCACGACGATCCGCAAGGTGACCACATCCAGCGGCCTGGTGAAGCGCATGATTGAGGTGCAGACGACGACGGTGACGAAGACCGTGGCTGGCGAGACGAGCACGACTGTGGAGACAGAGACCCGCGAGGAGGTTGACGACAGTAGTGTCTCGAGCGCGACGACCACGAGCTCGTCCACTTCGGACGCGACTTTGGTGAGCTCGTCTACGAAGGAGGAGACCGACGAGGACGGCGCTGCCGGCGCGACGGTGAAGACCGAGGTATTCCGCTCGGTCGGAGCCAACGGTAGCGTGATCACCAAGACGGTGCGCACGACGATCCGCAAGGTGACCACATCCAGCGGCCTGGTGAAGCGCATGATTGAGGTGCAGACGACGACGGTGACGAAGACCGTGGCTGGCGAGACGAGCACGACTGTGGAGACGGAGACCCGCGAGGAGGTTGACGACAGTAGTGTCTCGAGCGCGACGACCACGAGCTCGTCCACTTCGGACGCGACTTTGGTGAGCTCGTCTACGAAGGAGGAGACCGACGAGGACGGCGCTGCCGGCGCGACGGTGAAGACCGAGGTATTCCGCTCGGTCGGAGCCAACGGTAGCGTGATCACCAAGACGGTGCGCACGACGATCCGCAAGGTGACCACATCCAGCGGCCTGGTGAAGCGCATGATTGAGGTGCAGACGACGACGGTGACGAAGACCGTGGCTGGCGAGACGAGCACGACTGTGGAGACGGAGACCCGCGAGGAGGTTGACGACAGTAGTGTCTCGAGCGCGACGACCACGAGCTCGTCCACTTCGGACGCGACTTTGGTGAGCTCGTCTACGAAGGAGGAGACCGACGAGGACGGCGCTGCCGGCGCGACGGTGAAGACCGAGGTATTCCGCTCGGTTGGAGCCAACGGCAGCGTGATCACCAAGACGGTGCGCACGACGATCCGCAAGGTGACCACATCCAGCGGCCTGGTGAAGCGCATGATTGAGGTGCAGACGACGACGGTGACGAAGACCGTGGCTGGCGAGACGAGCACGACTGTGGAGACGGAGACCCGCGAGGAGGTTGACGACAGTAGTGTCTCGAGCGCGACGACCACGAGCTCGTCCACTTCGGACGCAACTTTGGTGAGCTCGTCTACGAAGGAGGAGACCGACGAGGACGGCGCTGCCGGCGCGACGGTGAAGACCGAGGTATTCCGCTCGGTCGGAGCCAACGGCAGCGTGATCACCAAGACGGTGCGCACGACGATCCGCAAGGTGACCACATCCAGCGGCCTGGTGAAGCGCATGATTGAGGTGCAGACGACGACGGTGACGAAGACCGTGGCTGGCGAGACGAGCACGACTGTGGAGACAGAGACCCGCGAGGAGGTTGACGACAGTAGTGTCTCGAGCGCGACGACCACGAGCTCGTCCACTTCGGACGCGACTTTGGTGAGCTCGTCTACGAAGGAGGAGACCGACAAGGACGGCGCTGCCGGCGCGACGGTGAAGACCGAGGTATTCCGCTCGGTCGGAGCCAACGGTAGCGTGATCACCAAGACGGTGCGCACGACGATCCGCAAGGTGACCACATCCAGCGGCCTGGTGAAGCGCATGATTGAGGTGCAGACGACGACGGTGACGAAGACCGTGGCTGGCGAGACGAGCACGACTGTGGAGACCGAAACCAGTGAAGAAAACGATGAAAGTGACGTTGGCGTGATTAGTATCGCGTCTGTTGTTGGTACGGATGATGTACAGCGAAGTGTTACTACGTCGACCTGGGAAGACAAGGCAATGGCTATGGCCGAAAGAACTGGGAAGGGCTCCGCGTGGTGGAACATGAAACACCGCCGTCTTGTAAAGACGTGGCTACCTCAGTTTGTGTCGTACGTGCAGAAGCGTGGTCGTAGCCTGTCAAAGGCAATGCCCAGGAAGGAACTACTCAATTTCGCTCGCGACTTCTGCGACCAGAACTTTGTGAGCTTTGAGGATGGCTTCTTCAATGCAGGCACGTACGAAGAAAAGCGTGCTACCTGGATGATCGCCCGCTCACTGTCCTTCCATTACCCCGGCGTCGCTGTCCAGCAGCTTGGTCTCGGTGTAGGCAAGTTCCAGCGTACATTGCTGATTGACGAGGTGTGCCACGCTCGAAATGGCCCAGACGGTGCTCCTTTGATGGAAGTGGAGTTTGTGCTTTCCGTGCTTCAGGTTGTACCGAAGAAGTGTGCGTACTACGAGGACGTTTTGATCCTAGAGAATGGCGAGGTGCTGTTCCATGGCACTGGTGAGTCGCTCATCGCGTACTTCCAGGAGCTTGGTTTCGTGTGTGCTCCGGGTGTGAACGTGCCCGACTACTTGCTGAACTTGACCGAAGAGCAGCAGGTACACCACCAGGTCACCATGATCCAAGGGTTCAACAACCAGCGGCAGTTGCGTCGCAGTCGCATGTTCTCCGGCATGATGAAGTTTGCCGACGACATGGTTCTCATTACGGGTGGGCCTGGTGCTGGAGTGTCGTCCCGAACGAGCACTCCGGTAGCGAGTCCTGCGCGCAGCGGGTCAACGGCCAGGCTGAGCACATCCTACTCGCCTCTACGCCGCCAGCTCAAGCACCGGTTTGCCCAGGGATCTCCGGTGAAATCGCCATTCGGCTCTCCGATGAGCTCGGCTGCTGGCTTTGTTTCGCCACAGGCGACTGCTTCGACGAGAGGCATGAAGATCACGGCGTACGCGTCCCCGGAGTCGAGCAAGACGTTCAAGTCCGTCGGCAGCGCGAGTGCCGTCTTGGCGTCGCCTCTGGTGTCGAAGACGGCGCACGGAGCAACAACGACGACAACGGCAACTTACTCGTCGCCCGTGCAGACGCGGTCGACTGCGACAGCAGGCTCGACCACTTCCCGCAAGATCACCGTTGAAGGAGACTTCACCGTGATAGCGACGGAGGTCACGTCGCCCCGCGGCACCAAGCGAGTGTCCACGACGCGCCACGCCAACAAGAGCGGACCCAACACCACCGCCGCCTAAGCGCTGCATATCGTAGCTAGCAGCAAGTAGCTAGTTACCTGCATATCCTACGTACGTTCAATACATTTCCTTCATATTGCAAGTTGCCTTGTTTGCCGAATGTAGCCATTTCCTCTTGTTGATGTACGTGTACACCACAAAACAAAATTCAAAACTCACTCGCGGCAGTTCAGATAATCCCGTGTCAATGACGGACCGACGCGGCCTGCGGACGCAGCAGCTGGAGGCGGAGCGCAAGGAGCGCGAGCTCATGGACCTCAAGATGGAGGTGACGCACCTGCGCGAGCGCCTGCAGCAGCGCGTGGGCGGCGACGCGACGGCGGCGGAGCTGGAGGCCGACGCCTTCGCGCTGCAGACGGCGCTGGGCGAGGCGCAGACGACCATCAAGACGCGCGAGACGGAGCTGCAGGCGCTCACGGCTAAGTACGACAAGACCATGCGCGGGTTGCTGCGCCTGGACGAGGCCTGGCAGCGGAGCAAGCAGCAGACGCGGGACGCGCAGGACGCGCAGCAGCAGACGGAGCGGCAGCTTAGGGGCGCAGTGGAGCGAGGCGACGAGCTGCAGAGGCAATTGGAGGCCTCTAAGGCACGGGAGACGACGCTCGCAGACAGAGTGGACGCGCTCGTGCAGGAGACGCAGCAGGTGCAGCAGCAGAGGGACGAGAAGACAAAGGAGGCGCAGCGGAGAGAGCTGCAGGTCCACGAGCTGCGTGCGCAGCTGGAGACCACGAGGCAGCACTTTGAGACGCAGATGAAGGAGCAGGAGGGAGCTACGAGAGAAGACGTGAGGAAACTGCAGGAACAGCTGCAGAAGGCCGAGGAGCACGCGGCCGCGCTGAGAGGAGAGATCCATGCGAGGCAGGAGGAGGCGGCCAAAGTAGACGCGGAGCTGGACGATGTGAAGCAGGCGGAAGCTGCTGCGAAGCAGAGGCTGGTGAAACTGACGGAGGACTACGCGACGCTGCGTGTTCACTTGGAGTCAGCGAAACAGGTGGCAATCGAGAGTACGGCGAGAGCGACGCAGGCGGAGGAGGAGAATGACAGCATGAGGAGGGAGCTCGAAGAGCGTGACGACGTGCTAACCGAGAAAGAGCAGGCAATACGCACGCTGGAGGAGGAATTGATTCGGAAGCAACAGGAGATAGAGCAGGAGATGGCGAGAAAGAAGCAGGCTGTGCTGGAGACAGAACAGCGCTTGACGGCAGAATCTCAGGAAATGCTCCAAGCTCAGGAGGAGACATGGAGCTGCCGGGAAAAAGCTCTACAGGATGAAATCGAGGGCAACAAACAGAAACTAGCACTTGTACAGGCGTTTCATGTGGAATTGGTGAACCTGGTAGATCCCCCTGATAACGACGTCAAAGTGGAGATGCCGGAAAGAGTCGAATTTGCCAAGCTTCGTGCGCTTGTAGAGCAGGAAGTCAGCAAGCGAAATACTCTCACAACAAAGCTCGAACAGATGAAGGGGAAGCTGGCCGCGACAAAACGACAGCTTGGCTCTCAGAAGCAGCTCGAGGCTGACAACTCGAAACTGCGTGCTGAGTACGAGAAGGCGAAGTTGGCAATGGAGCGGATGGCTACACGAAAAGCAAAGAGTTTTTCTTCAGTCACATCCTTACCAGGTCGGCACATGGGTCATGACAGTAGCAATAGTTGCAGTTCCTCCGAGAAGAGCTCCGGCAAGGAAAACAAACTCGCAGCTGTAGCGGTGGCGCCATTCGTGAAGCGAAAATTGGAGACAGGCGATACATGTATAGAGGATGTCAGGACAACACCTCGAAAAGCACAGCGGTCAAAGCACGTGTACGTGGCGTCTCGATACCTGAGTAGTTCATCCAAGCGCTGAAACAAACACAAGACAAAGGAAACTCTCCTTTTGGTATATTAGTTCTTCATAAATCGTAAAATCAGACGAAATGGAAATGCAAGACGTCCTCGTAAAGTGTTCACAAAGAAGTTCTGGCTAACTACTGGCAAGATAACGCCAATTGCATAAGACGAGATCACAACTCTTGTTTTTCCGTCGGGTACGGCTCTTCCTCCTGCTGGTGCTGGTGCAGTGACCAGCCAGGCACGCTCTTCTGGTCCTTCACACGCAGTCGGATACTTTCAAAACACTGGAAGGCCTCGGAAGGCTGGATTTCGCCGTCTACGATAACCGCTGAGGCAGTCTCCTTCGCGCTGAGGTAGCACGGCACATACTCGTTCACTTGGCCAAACGTCACAAGCACGCCTCCGTTACTCAGCTGCTGCGGGAACCGCTTGGGGCAAGTGTGGGCCTGCAGCTGCTGTAAGCCGCCCCAGTACGGCGCCCAAGCCACTGAACCACCTTCCTCTAGATTCTGTCCGTCAATTGCGATCTGCGTCATACAACACCAGTTAGCTCTACACGCATCAATTCATCGTTGCCAGCACAATAAAACGTACGAAAATGCTTTCGTTGACAAAAGCAAAGGTGGGGTCCAGGGAGAAGATCTCGACGGCCGCGCGCTGCTGGATCTTGACCTCCGTGGCCACGTTGAATGCCACATAGCTCGCCGCCGTAAGCAGCACCAGCGTCTTGGCCCACACTCGGTGGAAACAGGTCAGCGTCACCACAGCAGCTGCCATCAAACCTGCCAGCTCCCTCACAACCGGCGCGTCAAGACTCGTCACAAGGGTCCAGATATCCTCATCCAACCGTCTCAACGGAGTCGTCGGACTCGCACCCAGCGACACAGCGTCCACGAGAGCCTGAACGAACTCCTTTCCTCCGTGCAGCAGCCTCTGCCCACACTCCAAGGGCGGATCCACCTCCACGAGTCTCCAGTTCAGCGCACTCGTCATAGTCAGCCTCTCCACACTGCAGGCCGCTCCGTACATCGTCCCCGCTGCAACCGCCAGCGTCGCCACATTCAGAGCCACTTTGCACAGCATCCCAGCCGCTCCCTGACTCTGCAGCGGCCACAACTGACCGTCTGTGCGAGGCAGCGACACGTACAGCAGCAGCGGCGCCACGCCCAGCGTCGCCAGCGTCCAGCCCACGTTCTGCAGCAGATTCCCCCAGCCACCCACCGCTGACTCAAGGAAAGCGTCGGCTGCACGTACAGTCTATCCAGCCAATCGGCTTCGTCGTCCTCCGACTCGTCCGAGTCCGAATGCCAGGCGTCGTCGTCGTCGTCGTCGTCCTCGTCGCTGGCGTCCGAATTCTCCTCTTCCAGCTCGTCCCAGCCGCGCTGCGAGTCGTCGGCCGCCAGCATCGCGTCGATCTGCTCGTCCTTCGTCTGGATGTACGCGTCGTTCCACTTGTCGTCGATGAACACGGGCCGGTTGGCCTTCTTGGAGCGGGACCGCGTCAGCATCTTTTTACGTGGGGACTTGCTGCGGAGTTTGAAAGCTTTCAACTTTTTCAAAAACTAACGGATTGGTGTATGATACACCATTTACACAAAAGTAGTCGTACGTCATGAGGTGAACATTTAAGAGGACAAGTACGTCAGCGGAAGAAGCTGCGCAGGTCGTCCAGGTTGAGTCTCTCGCTGCGCCGCTCGTCGTGCGCCTTGGCGACCACCAGAACGTGTTTGGCCAACTTCTCTTTGCGCTGCTGCAGCTGCAAGATCATGTCCTCCACAGTGTCGTTCACCACGTAGCGCTTCACGATCACGTCCTGCGTCTGGCCCAACCGATGCACGCGGTCCACGGCCTGGTCCTCCACGCCAGGGTTCCACCACGGGTCCAGCAAAATCACGACGGACGCACACGTGAGGTTGAGCCCCACGCCGCCAGCTTTCAGACTGATGACCAGCACCTCGACGCTCGGATCCTTCTCGAACTTGGTCAGCACGCGCTCGCGTGCCTCCTGGTTTAGCCCGCCGTTGAACGTGCAGTGCGAGAATCCGTGGCGAGTGAGCAGCTGCGAGACCATGGTCAGCATCGACGTCCACTGCGAGAAGACCACCACCTTGCGCTTCTGTTCGGGCGACTCGGCTTTGTCGTTCTCCAGCTTAATCACCTTCAGGTCGCGAAGTAACTGTTGCAACTTGGCACTCTCGAAGCCCGTGCCGTCGTCATCTCCTGTAGCTTTGTTTCTCTGTGTGCGGCTGCTGATAGGCGAGCTGGCAGGTTTGCTATCATCTTCCTCTTCTTTTGAGGCCGAAGAAGGTGGCAACTTGAACACCTTCGCCAGGTCCACCAAGGTTCGGCACACGGGGCAGCCGTTCTCGGGGTCGTTAGCGAGACTAGCTCGAAGACACTGGTCGCACAAGACGTGAGCGCATGGAGTCAACACGGCATTCTGCGGCGGATCTAAGCAGATTGGGCACTCCTGCGACTCCAAGCCATCTTCAACCTGGGCGATCACGCTTTGAATGTACGAGGAGGTCAAGCCGCCTGACGACTTGCTGTCGTCCGAACTGTCACCGCTCTCTAGAAGCTGTGTGCGGTTGCTGGCTTGCATGTCTTTCTGGAGTTGAGCAGCAATACGCTGATAATATGCCTCTGAGCTCTCGTTTTGCTGTGGTTCGAAGGCTGATCTGTTCGAATTCGCAGTGCTTTTGTCTCCATTCTTGTCGTCAGTCTTCAATGCTTGCTCGAAATCTTTTCCGAGAGCGAGCAATGGGTGATCACACGCTTGTCGAAGTCGTAGCAATAGTGCAAAGATGGCCACATAGCTCGTCATTGCCGAACCACTCGCTACAAATCCGTTGAACTCGGCTCTGCTCTTATCGTAGACCGCCTGGTAGAAAACACGTTCGTCCGGAGAGAAATCTAGTTTCACTAATTCCACGTGCTTTGGTGGTAGCTGAACGATCATCTTGCCCTGTTTGTCGCGTGAATGCTTCGTGCGACGAAGCAAGATTGGAGTTAAAATCACCTTCAGGCGGCCTAGCGCATTTACATCATCGCCATCTTCGTACGGTTTGGTAATCACTCTCTTCCACCACGCAACTCGAGACCATGGCTGGTACTGGAGGAAGCAGAGGAGAGCAAACATGTCATCGAGAGTGTTCTGAATGGGTGTACCAGTTAGACACCACCGGTGAGTAGCTTTCATGGCGGAGCAGGTTTTGAAGTACCCCGTAGCCCTATTCTTAATGCTGTGGGCTTCGTCAAGAATGACACGGTTCCATTCGGTCGTCGTGAGGAGGCCATTCTTTTCAAAGTCGGCCGATAGTACTCCGTACGTGGTGAGCACCATATCACTCTTGCTGAAAGAATCTGTCGAGAATCCAGTGCCAGTATCACGATCGTCGCCATAGTAAACATGAACACTTAGAGTGTTTGGTAGGAAGCGAGCTTGAGCTTCATTTTTCCACTGGTGGAGCAAGCTCAACGGGCAAACCACCAATGTCTTGCCTGTCGACTTCCGTTTGGAACGAGGAAGTGAATCGTTGGTTTCTGAAGCGTGGTTCTCCATCGACTTCTCTTCACCAACGTGCTTTTGATACGCGATCAGAGAAAGCATCATCATCGTTTTGCCTGCAAGTAGAGCATATAGAAGCCTGTTAGTGCTGTACTTGTCTGATAGTGACAAGCTTACAGGCCTTACCCATTCCCATATCGTCGGCCAAAATTCCTCCTAGGCAGGGCGCCGGAGGATCAGGGCGCGTTAATGACGCACTTTTCTCAAACGGGTTTACAAAATAGGAACTGTTGGACCGGAAATGACGTTCCTCCCACATCTGACGTGCAATCAATCACCACAGTCAGCCAAAATGAACGACGGCATCAGGAAATAAGTACATACCGGATCGCTACTCTCTTGCTCACTGACGCCGTTGTTTAGCTGGTCCTCTCGCCACAGCATCCATCTCAGAGCCTGCTTCTGATGCTCTCGCAGCTCGATCACATTGAGATATTGTATCAGGTGCTCCGACGGGTCTGCATCCGAGCCCTCTTCCGTATTATGAATATCACTTGCCCCAATGCACTCTGAGAATAAGGTATCTAAGTCCTCCGGGTTCACCTGTGACGACGGGTCTTCTTCCGCGCCTCCAGGGGTAGAGCGAGATGCCAATGCATCCAACGACGGTGCTTCAGCACCGCTTATCATCTGGAGTAAGCTGTAAAGTGCGTCGGAAAGGTGGAAGTTCGCATCACCTTCCTTAAACATATCAAACGCCTTCACGCTCACGTAGATGAACACGGTCACCTGCACAAGCACAAATCCAATCAATAACCTACCAACCCACCACAACTATCCAGCACGTACATCAAACGACGCAAACATGTGCGACGACACGGGCGGCACTTCACACACGCCTCCCAGCTTTACCAGCCCGCTCTTCATCAACGGATGCAGCAGCATCTCCAAATTCCTCTCCAGTCGTCCGATCTGTGCGTGCTGCATCGTAGAAATCCTCACGATCCCTCCAGAGGTCGACGCACTCGCTGACAGTCCTGGCCTCAGTCGCTTCTTGCCTGCGTTCTCTGCCTGCAGCAGCAACTCGTCCCCTACTCTAAGCTCAACTCCCTGACGGTTCACGGACGCCTGCATGCTGGTCTTGCCCAGTACCCGGAACGTCTGATCCTGCACCTCCGTCTTCTCCAGCTTCTCCAGCACCTGTTCCAGTCTCTTCCTAGTCTCTTCATCCGTCTGAGCGCCACTGGCCATTGCGTCCTGCGTAGCCAGTCGCTCAAAGTACTCGGACGCAGCTCCAGGGACACTGAAACAGTTCCGTTGCAGCAACGCCATCATCTCTTCCGATGGCAGGTCGATGCCCAGTTCCTTAAGTTGCTGCAGCTTCTTCTGTACGCGCTGCTGCTCCTTCTCGGCCGAACTGCCGACGCTAAAGAGCAGCGACGTCTTGGTCTTCGTCTTCTTGTTACTGCGACTGGACGCAGCTGGAGACGCCGTCACAGGCTTCACGGGCGTCGACAGAGGTCGGCGCGCAGTCATACACATGGAGCATTGCCGCTCCTGCGCCGCGTTCTCGAACGTGCACAGCGAGCAGCTCCATACAGTCGGCGGCATCCTTGAAAATGTGACTGCCGCCAAAAAAATAGTGTACACTATAACATTGTTTCGGACTATTCAGGACTATTTCCGCTGGTCCAGGCACTTATCAATCGGATGATGCTGGCCGCAAGTCGTCGAGTGGTGATGGCCTCGCGCGTGGGCGCGGCGGCTTCCAGTGCCGCGCGCTTCGAGTCCAGCAGCGCCAAGACGCAGGTAAAGGTGCTGAGCTCCCGACTGCCGCGCGACGGGCCCGGCCTGGGCGATTTCCTGCGCGAGTCGCAGAGTCACGACCACGAGCGGACGGCGGAGGCGGCGCGCGAGCCCAGCGAGATGAACTTCCCGAGCAACGTTCGGTCGCTGGAGGAGCTGGAGGAGGAGGCGCAGACGCAGCGCCGCTCCTTCTTCATTGAGACGTACGGCTGCCAGATGAACTCGGCCGACTCGGAGATCGTACGCGCCATTCTGCTGGAAGGAGGCTACACTCCTGCAGCCAACGCTGATGCGGCCGACGTCGTGCTCATCAACACGTGCGCAGTGCGGGACAATGCCGAAGCCAAGATCTGGAACCGACTGGAGCAATTGAGACAGGTGAAGGCCAAGCTCCTGCGCAGGAAACAGAAGACGGTGCCCACTGTGGGCGTGCTGGGCTGCATGGCCGAGAGACTCAAGACCAAGCTGCTCGAGTCGGACAAGATGGTGGACGTGGTGGTGGGTCCCGATGCCTACCGTGACATCCCCAACCTGCTGCGTGTGGTGCACGGCAGTGGCGAGGCGGCAGTCAATGTCCAGCTCTCGCTGGATGAGACCTACGCGGATATTGCTCCGGTGCGAGCCGACCCGCACAGCCCTTCGGCTTTTGTGTCCATCATGCGTGGCTGCAACAACATGTGCTCGTACTGCATCGTGCCATTCACGCGCGGTCGTGAACGCAGTCGCGTCATCAGCTCCATTGTGGACGAGGTGCGTGCGCTGAGCGACCAAGGCGTGAAAGAGGTGGTGCTGCTGGGCCAGAATGTCAACTCGTATCACGATAAGAAGTCGGAGGGCGCGGCTGAAAAGGGACGCGGCTACGTTTCGTCCGCAGGTTTCAGCAACATGTTCCGCTCACGGGACGCTCCAGGCCTCCGGTTTGCTGACCTACTGGATCAAGTCTCGCGTGTGGACCCGGAGATGCGTCTGCGGTTCACGTCGCCCCACCCGAAGGATTTTCCGAACGAAGTGCTCGACCTAGTAAACGAACGTCCAAACATTTGCAAGCAAATCCACATGCCAGCTCAAAGCGGTAGCACCACACTGTTGGAACGCATGCGACGTGGTTATTCACGTGAAGCCTACCTTGCGCTGGTAGACAACATGCGTACGCGCATTCCTGGCGTGGCCATTTCCTCTGATTTCATTGCTGGCTTCTGTGGCGAGACCGAGGAGGAACACGCCGACACCATCTCGTTGATGCGCCAGGTGTGCTATGACCAGGCCTTCATGTTCGCGTACTCGGTTCGTGCTCGTACTCATGCTGCTCACCGCATGGACGATGATGTGCCTCAAGAAGACAAGCTGCGTCGTCTTCGTGAAGTCATTGACACGTTTAGCGAGGTGGTTACTCGCAAGAACCATGTGGAGGACTCGGACCGCCTCCACGTTGTTCTTGTGCAAGGTCCCAGTCGTCGCTCCACCGACGAAGAGCCGAGACTCACAGGTCTCACAGACACTAGCAAGCGCTGCGTGTTCCCCAACCAGGAAATGCCGGGCTCGCTGCGCGCCTTCACAAAGCAGGCAGGTGATTTGGCTTCCGAGTTCCTACCGCTGCCGAGTGTTAGCTCGGATAGCGTTCACGCTGCTCCAGGCGACTACGTACTAGTGCGCGTGCGTGAAGCTGGCCGCCACACTCTGCACGCTACTCCTGTGGCACGTACAACTCTGCAAGAGGTCGCGGAGCTTGTGCCATCCGAGCTGCTCGGCGCCAGACCGCACTCGCTGGAGGCTCTGGAGCTTTAGGTATTAGACAAACTACATTTTGCAATCGGAAGAGACAGCTTACACACAGGAAAAGGAAGCACGTATTCATCCATCGAGACGCTCTCTTGATATTCTCCCACGGGAGCCAACCTGATCGTCAACGTGCCCCACTCTCCTCCGTATCTGCCTTCTAATGGGCCGCCACAGCGCTCTGGGCAGCTTCCGCCGCGCGCTTCTGCATCTCCATCTGCATGTTGGAGATCTACAAACCAGCACAAAAACAAACACACAAAACCACATCAGATCCAGTAGCTCCACACTGCAGCCTCAACTTCTCGTACCTTGGACCGGATACCAATGGCCTCCTTCTCCTTGGCTTCGATCTTGGTGTTGACCTTGCTCCTGTGCCAGCAATTCACCGTCAGTCAATCTCTCTCTCTAGAGCTCCTCTCTCAGTTCTCCTCCTTGAATCTCCTTACAACTCGTTGTTGATGAACTCGAGACGCTTGTTGACGTTAGTCTTGGCCTCGTCCACGTCCTGTTTGAGCAGCACGGGGCCCACGAGTTTGTACACTTTGGCCTCGTCGTCCAGCAGGTCCAGCTCCTGCTTGACCATGTCGTTCTCGTTGGCCTGTTGCGCGTACGTCTGACGCTGCGACGCCAGCACTTGCACCTCTGCAGCGATAGAAACGTAAGTGACAGCTATATTAAGCTATGTTAATGCAGTGGGAGACGCACCGTCCTGCAGCGCCCGGTAGCGCGTCATCTCCGCTTCGACCTGGTCCTTGAGCTCCGCCATGTTCACGCTTTCCAACCAATGTAGGCGCTGGATCGCACCTAAATGAGGTGTTACGGTGGAGGAGTATCATCGATGAAATGGCTACATCCGCTGCAAGTGTGATAGTAGTTCGGAATCTCCAAACAGTAGTGTGATAGTGGATTATCACACTTGCCTGAAATGCAGTTTCAATCTCCTTGAAAACACTTGAGTTCAATATGCAAAAAAATAAATAGTGCAGATTCACGGCAAGTGTAATATTCGGCTATCACGACTGAGGGGCGGCCCTTTGAGAGGACGACAAACTCTATTTTGCGATGGCGCGTGGTCGAAAGCGAACTGCAGATAACTCTGTGGATGGAGCTGCGGTTGTGCAGTCGCTGCAGTCCAAGCGAACGAACAGTAGCACCAAGCGAACCTACCTATCAAAAGTAAATGCCATGAAGGAGTGGCTTGTGGAGCACTTTCCTGCTACTGTCGACTTAGAGACCGCTACTTTGCGACTCCCTCTTCCTAAGGACGCTGTTCTCGGTTTTTTTGGTCATCTTTGCAGTCCCGCGAGCACTTGTGATCGAGAAAATATCCATACCAATGAGGCTTCAAGTGCACCGCTATCGACTTCATGCGTTTGGGGATATCGAAGCGCTTTGGTAGATGTTTATCGCGCCAAGTTTCTCGAACTTGAACCTGATCTCGACACGGAGTTGCGCCGCGCCCTTGATGGATACGAAAAGGTCATCAACAATTTGAAGAAGCGTGGTCTTATGAAAATAAACGAGGGAAAACAGCATCTCAAATCCACTCGGTTTGGTTTGCTTGCTTTGAAATTGATGACGGACACGCCAACTCGAAAAGGTCAGTCCTGGGCTACTATTATGTTTGGATGGAGCTACTTTGTGTTGATGTGGAATTTGATGAGTCGATCTGACTCAGTTGACACAATAATGCTGCAACATTTGGACTGGTCTGAAGATTGCCTTACTGTAGAAGAGCAAGGCCACAAAGGTGACCAAACCGGAGCAGAGAAGTTTGGTAAACACGTGTACACGAATCCGTACGAGCCATCTCAATGTCCAGTATTGGCGCTTGCCGTTCATCGTTTCTCTTGCCCAGAACGTGGGTCGGGTGGTAAGCAGCAGCTTTATCTAGGCACTGACAACAAGAATCGGTTCGGCCGCATTTTACGCCGTTTGGTTACTGCTTTGGGCGACGATGAGTTGGCAGTTCTTGGTTGTAGTGCAGGAGATGTCGGTACGCACAGCTTGCGCAAGGGTAGCAGTTCATTTGCGCTGGGCCAAGTCAATGGGCCTACACCTGTATCAGTCTATCTGCGTATGGGGCAAAGCCTCGGTAAACTAAAAGACCGGTACATTCATTTTGGAGAAGGAGCGGACCAGCTGTGTGGAAGAATGATTGCCGGGTTGCCATTCAATTCTGAACGCTTTGCTGTACTACCACCCCATTTCCCTGTAGCGCTCACTAGCAAAATGAATATCGACTATTGGAACCAAGTTGTTAGCGGATACTCCAATTACCCACGTGGTGTACAAGTATCTTTCCCATTTCTACTAGCATCAATTATCCACCATGAGCAATATCTCCGAGAGACACTTGTCGCGTCCCACCCAATCTTCAAGGCTAGAGTTTTTATAGGAAATAGGCTCCTGGAGCAGCAGCGTGGTGCGACCATATTGGCAATAGGCGAGTCTACTAAGTGTGGCCTTAAAGCAACGGGTATTCCAGCCCATCTTGCTATTGCCAACCAAGTGAATTTGCTGCGGGACGAGCTTAATGAAGCTCGCAGGGAGATGGACCTACTCAAAGCAAATGTAGCTGAAAAGCTACCGAGCGATGTTGCATCAAAGGTAGTAAGTGAATTACGCCAGCATTTCGTTGTTCAGGGTGTTACCCCCGTTTCGCTGCACGACATCGACACAAGATTCGACACACTGCGAACAAGTCTCGCTTCAGAGTTTCGGCAAGCAATTAATGATATTGCGGCTCCTAACCAAAGTGCTACAGCAAACCTAGTTGATGAGCAAAGGCCAATATGGAGCTCATGGAACTGGAGTGATGGTCAAATTAGCCACGCAGTACCAGCGCACTGGGAATTTCCAGCCCGATGTAGCGTCAAAACGATGTGGAACTTATGGTTCTTCGGTGACAAGGACACAGGCATCCGTCCATATCGACTTCTCAGCAAACAACATGATATTAACCCGAGCCATCAAATGCGGCACTCACGTGTCCGAATTGTAATGGAGTTCATGCAGCAACTTGTCAAGGAGGCCGCCTTATTGCCCTCATGAACGTCAATAAGCTTTCCATACCTTGTAAGATTTCACAGCCAACTCATGTTAGCTGCGCGGTCCTGCGTTCTGTATATCTTCACAGCGTTGTGGAGTGCGGAGTGGGCGGTCGTGACGTTGCACAGGGAACTCCCGTTGTTTTGCTCGACCACGAAGGCCGTGTGGTCCGCGACGTAGTCGACGCGACGCTGTACGATGTACTGTCATCACCTCCGAGCGTTGTTGGCCATCTTCAGCGGCAGTCCATGGGCGCAAGCAGCTGCCGTGTGCTCGAATGCAGCGGGTTGACGGCGGGAGCAGGGCTAGACACGCTTGAGAATGAGTTGTCGTAGTCCGTGCGTTCCGTATTGGCTTCTTTCGACAGTGACCCAAATGATGGGTACGCTACCCATAACCGTCCCTATAATTTTGTGATAAAGGTCCTATCACAGATGCAGTCATTATATATATTCGTCTGCAGTGTAGCCACTTCATGGCACCGCTAGACCGCTAGATACTCATTTCATTCGTAGAGCTGTACGAATTAGGACCATCACCACACGGAGTCTGTACTACAGGCTAGATGCACCTCAGTAAACCTTCGTAACTTCAGACGGCGTTGCATCCTCATTCTTCTCGTCATCCTTGTGACTGTAGTCGTTGGTAACCATGTCGTGCAGCTTCTGGGTTTCCTCTTTCGACATCTGTACTCAACACAGACAACATTTGGCTTAGCTATCATCATTCTCTGGCAGCGTACTATCAACTTAATGGACAAGTACCTTGTACGGAGAGTAAGCCTCGCTTGAGAACCGACCGCTTTCCACATCGTCGCGATAGTTCTCGAGCCCAACGCGAATCTGTTCACCAACATCAGCGTATCGCTTGCAGAACTTCGGCACAAACTGCGCGTGGTGCGGGTGCTGCAGCATGCCCAGAAGATCGTGGAAGACGAGCACCTGGCCGTCCGTCTCAGGACCGGCACCAATACCAATGGTAGGAATCTTGAGGATGTCAGTCACGGCCTTGGCAACGGCAGATGGAACGCACTCCAGCACAACGGCGAAGGCTCCCGCCTTTTGCACAGCGAGAGCATCTTCGATGATCATTCGTGCCTGGGCGGCTAAGCAGCACAAGAGTACACACAAGTTGGCACCAAAGGGATCAGTACCTCACCCGCACTAACATCGAACGAAGATGTAAGCCTTACCAGTGCGGCCTTGGGCACGGAAACCTCCGAGGACACTAATGTGCTGAGGACGAAGGCCAATGTGGCCCATCACAGCGATACCTCCGTCAACGATGGTCTTGACTGCAAGCAGCAGTGCAATCCATCATAAATCTGTTAGTCGTACTTCCAAAGCAGCATCAAATGAAAGTAGAATGGCGTCCTTACTCGTTTCAGCACGTTCCTTGCCTCCCTCGATCTTGACACAATCGGCGCCTCCTTCCTGTGCACCAAATAGATCTGTTACCACTAACGACTGACCTCCTCCACCCCTCCTACAAGAACTCACCTTCATCAATCGTTGTGCGTTCTTCAGCGCCTCAAACGGCGATCCTTCACACGTTCCGAACGGCATGTCCGTGATCACCAGAGGGCGATTGGCTCCACTATCCACAGCAGTCAACTGTCAGCCACCTAGAAACTCTCAAATCTAAGAGACTCCCAACTCACCGCTTCACCGCCTGCGTGTGGTGGATCATATCCTCCAGCGTCACAGGGATCGTCGTGTCCATTCCCTACAGTAGCAACAGCAACAGTCAGAGCCTCTCCACTGCCTCCCTTCCACAGTTATTCGATCGTACCAACTCCACCATGCCCAACGAGTCCCCCACCAAGAGGATATCAAAGCCTGCCAGGTCCACGTGCACTGCTGATGGGTAATCGTAGGCTGTGACCATTGTAATGGGTTTCTTCTTGCGCTTAAAGATGCCAATGTCCAGCGTCGAGACCTTGCGACGCTCCAGCAGCTTCAGCGTACGAGCTGCGGCCTCTGCGTTGTACGTAGAGGAAGAGGAGGTCGACGAGCTGCTGCGGAAGCTCTGGACGGCGCAGACGGAGCGGCGGAGGGCCGTGGGGCGGCGGATCGCAGAGGAAACGGATCGCAACATGTTGGCGGATGGAGGCGTAATGAAAAGTGAGCCAAAGGATTGTTGGGTATGCACGCTTGAAGCGTCCGACTAAGTACGAGGAGCTCGCAATCGAGGCGATTGTGAATGCGGGCTCGATGCATGCAAGCAAAAATGCGTTCAATGCACTTGGCAGATACCGGTAGTGATTGGTGACGTCGATGCGGAAGACGCAGTGCTGATCTGTGACGTTTGCACACTTGAGAAGTGCAATGCAAATCCACGAGAGGCGATGCAGGCGAAAACTTACGAGCGCATTGCTTGCAGGCCGGCGCACTGCCATGTTGGACGCGCTGCTGCTCGCGTAATCGGCGAGTTCATCTAATCACTCGTTCATCGTGCGTCGTTGCTTCGGGCGGCAGTGTAGATTAGCGAGCTAAAATGCACGCCCACTGGTATAAACGTCGATTGCTGCTGTGGTTTGTCGTGGTTTGGTAGAACTCCGTATTAGTCGCAGTAGTGAATGCAACAATCAGAGTGCTCGTCATTGTGGACACAGTACAGCAAACCTTGTTGCAAGCAGCCACCGAACGCATATCTGAAGAAAAACATGGTGAAACTTATCAGCATTCTTAGCATGATGTTTGTGATGGACATCTCCAGGTCGCTCTAGGACGCGAACTGCACCATGTTGTGCTGCACCAACAGTCGAAGCTTTGGTCCTAGCACTGGATCATGTGCCAGTCGCTGCAACTCACTAGGTGACTGTTGACACACCTGAAGACGCTGCATCAGGCTCCCGTCTGAAAGTGCCGCTAGCAGCTCTGGGTTCTTCAAAATGTTCTGCACTTGCGCCTCTTCTTCAGGTCTGCGCTGCATTCCCGCAATAGCTTTACGTCGAGTATCGTCGAGATCGACAATCGCTGGTCTTGCAGCAGGTGGAGGTGTGTCTTTGTCCACACGAAGACCTTGCAGCGGGTGTTGCTGCTGTGGTGTTGATTTCTTCTCGAATGATGTAGGCTCAGTCGAGGCTCCCAGCTAAAGCAGCACAGAGGCATTCAACAAGTCAGCTTCGCCAAACTAAATACATCCGAAAGAAGTCAATACCTCTTCAAAGTGGTTGCCGAGGAACTCCATGAAGTCTCTCAGCATGACTGAGACGGCTGGGTCTTTTTGATATTTCACTACAGCTGCTTGGGGATCTTGCTGCAAGTCAGCAATTGCCTTTGAAAACGCCGGGTTTTGCAGCGCTGCAGTGGTGGATGTTAATCCATGAGATAGATCAGAGAAGAGCACAAGCCTATCGCACCTTGGGCCAGCTTTGGATTTCGCGCGAGTTTCTCGAAGAACCGCTCGTTCATCCACTCTAGCAACAAGAACGCTCCCAAGTGAGTAAATCGTGTCGAACAGAGGATGCCTGAACTCTCAAACCTTTGGGGTCCAGCTGATTCATGCTCTTCATGGCCTCTTGGACTTCCGGAAACACAAACGTTGGGCTGGCTTTCGTCAATTCCTCTTCTTGTTGCTTTACAATCCGCAGGCGCTCCTCTCGCTGTACATGAAACCCGTAAAAATGCCAAGTCAAAAAGAAACAAGTACAGCGAGCCAAACCTACCGATTGCTGTTGCCCAAGCTCCAACGTCGTCGAACTCTTGACTGGGGCAGTCTTTGTCTTCTTCGTTGTCGTCTTGGTCGTATTGAAGAAGCCCTTCTTGAGTCCTTGGCCGAAAGATTTGGTCCTGCGCTCCTGCTCTTGCTGTTGGCGCTTGGCCTCTCTAGCACGCTGCGCTATTGCCACCATCTCGTCCATGATCGTGCCATCCGCGGCTCCTTCAGCTCGCTGGTTGTCTTTGGCTGGCGAGTCAATCTCTCCCAGCATCGGTGGCTCATCGTCGTCAAAGTCGGCGTCTCTCATGCTTGTGCTGTGATCAGCGTCTTGCGAAGTGACCGGTCGCTCCAAGCGTCGGATCCAAGAACTCGGCCAGCCCCCCCAGCAAGACTCACCTCACTCACGGTAAGAGAGGTTGTCCTTGTTGCTACTCATCCACGACAAGCAGAAATGCTGCACGCACCTACAACGCGTTTAGATCGTCTGGATCGATCTCTTCGGAGTTTCCTCTTCGGCTATGGATCGACTCTCCTGCAGGACAAGTCTCGGCAAAAGCAGCAGGTAACAGCAGCTTGACGGGCACTGCCATCGGATCATCTCACGATGCGCGAGTGATTAGATGAGCTCACCGATACGCGGGCTGTGTCATGGCAGCGCAAGGATGTGACGAGAGCAAGCAACTTAATCTGCATTGCAAACCCTTTAAGCACTAGTGCTCTCCGTCCTCTCACTTATCCTTCCGTCGTCCATCCGCCAACATGATGCGCTCCGTTTCCTCTGCGATCCGCCGCCCCACGGCCCTCCGCCGCTCCGTCTGCGCCGTCCAGAGCTTCCGCAGCAGCTCGTCGACCTCCTCTTCCTCTACGTACAACGCAGAGGCCGCAGCTCGTACGCTGAAGCTGCTGGAGCGTCGCAAGGTCTCGACGCTGGACATTGGCATCTTTAAGCGCAAGAAGAAACCCATTACAATGGTCACAGCCTACGATTACCCATCAGCAGTGCACGTGGACCTGGCAGGCTTTGATATCCTCTTGGTGGGGGACTCGTTGGGCATGGTGGAGTTGGTACGATCGAATAACTGTGGAAGGGAGGCAGTGGAGAGGCTCTGACTGTTGCTGTTGCTACTGTAGGGAATGGACACGACGATCCCTGTGACGCTGGAGGATATGATCCACCACACGCAGGCGGTGAAGCGGTGAGTTGGGAGTCTCTTAGATTTGAGAGTTTCTAGGTGGCTGACAGTTGACTGCTGTGGATAGTGGAGCCAATCGCCCTCTGGTGATCACGGACATGCCGTTCGGAACGTGTGAAGGATCGCCGTTTGAGGCGCTGAAGAACGCACAACGATTGATGAAGGTGAGTTCTTGTAGGAGGGGTGGAGGAGGTCAGTCGTTAGTGGTAACAGATCTATTTGGTGCACAGGAAGGAGGCGCCGATTGTGTCAAGATCGAGGGAGGCAAGGAACGTGCTGAAACGAGTAAGGACGCCATTCTACTTTCATTTGATGCTGCTTTGGAAGTACGACTAACAGATTTATGATGGATTGCACTGCTGCTTGCAGTCAAGACCATCGTTGACGGAGGTATCGCTGTGATGGGCCACATTGGCCTTCGTCCTCAGCACATTAGTGTCCTCGGAGGTTTCCGTGCCCAAGGCCGCACTGGTAAGGCTTACATCTTCGTTCGATGTTAGTGCGGGTGAGGTACTGATCCCTTTGGTGCCAACTTGTGTGTACTCTTGTGCTGCTTAGCCGCCCAGGCACGAATGATCATCGAAGATGCTCTCGCTGTGCAAAAGGCGGGAGCCTTCGCCGTTGTGCTGGAGTGCGTTCCATCTGCCGTTGCCAAGGCCGTGACTGACATCCTCAAGATTCCTACCATTGGTATTGGTGCCGGTCCTGAGACGGACGGCCAGGTGCTCGTCTTCCACGATCTTCTGGGCATGCTGCAGCACCCGCACCACGCGCAGTTTGTGCCGAAGTTCTGCAAGCGATACGCTGATGTTGGTGAACAGATTCGCGTTGGGCTCGAGAACTATCGCGACGATGTGGAAAGCGGTCGGTTCTCAAGCGAGGCTTACTCTCCGTACAAGGTACTTGTCCATTAAGTTGATAGTACGCTGCCAGAGAATGATGATAGCTAAGCCAAATGTTGTCTGTGTTGAGTACAGATGTCGAAAGAGGAAACCCAGAAGCTGCACGACATGGTTACCAACGACTACAGTCACAAGGATGACGAGAAGAATGAGGATGCAACGCCGTCTGAAGTTACGAAGGTTTACTGAGGTGCAGTGGCAGAAGAGTTTGAGCTATCTATGTGTGCGAGCCATTTAGAAATGCAAAGCTTTCTGGAAAAGGTGGGTCGTCTTCATCGCATTCAGCATCCTGTTCATCGTGGACGGAGGGCAATACATGCAGGCCTGGATCCCCGTTTGAAAACACCCGACATTCTCCTGTCTCGACGCATTCGTAGAAATGACAGCCCGCCTGAAAACGCGGTTCCCAAGTCTGCTGCCTCTCCATTGCCGCCATCGCTGCTCTGCCTTTCTTCCAGCTAATAATGGTAGGTCCACTGTTGGTGGTTGTCGTGTTCGTCTTTCGTGTCTCGAGTCTCTTCAGAGGCACTTTCACATCTTGATGCTGTTGTGCCATCTTCTGTGCTTGTTTGCGCGTTAGGAACATCGGGTCGGGTGATTTCTGGTCCGAGTCGTCCAGGTACGTCATTCGAGCCGCGTACATCATGGACTGGGTCTGTTGCTCTTCTTGTGTCGTGTGGTGGCCGTGGAGTTTATCGTGGAACGAACCCGTCGCTGCTTTCGCTACGGCGAGCGTCAAAAGTGCTGCCAGTGGCTTCAGCTCGTCCGACATTGCGTGCTTTGAGTTCAAGAGCGAAATGGTACACTGGGCTTCATGGAGCAAGGTGGCTATTTTTGCGAGGGAGATGGCTATCGTCCTGAGCCCTTGATGTACTTTGCAATTAGCTCTCGGGTCTTCCTTCCCTTCCACATCTTCTGGATGTCTGCAGCTTGCTTGTTCATTTCGACAAGGCGTGACGCCTCCAGTTCAGGAAGTTGAAGCAACGATCGACTTTGAAGACGACGATCACTATACCCCAAGATGGCTAAGACGGCCAGCTCTTCCATCAGCAACATTGAGTGAATTCCATACGCGTCGACGTGGATGCTTAAAAGGTTTGACATCGTGACCGCATCCCAGACCTTGACGTACCCGTCAAGGCTGCTTGAAATGAGCAGTGACGTGCTCGCAGTCCACTGGAGGCCAGAGATTCTCCCTGTGTGAGCTATAAAACGCCTTCTTGAAGGCTTCCTCGTGCCAACGTTTACAATGGAGATCCACGACTTCATGAACCCAGTCTCCGCTACCGCCAGGTAAAATCCCAGTGTATCAAACGAAGTTCGATGTACTGGGAATTTGAAGTCGAGATGATGATCGGATGGTGTTGCGTTGTTGTCGCCGGAGTTGTCGGTGTAAAACTTGACGAAAGGCTTGTTACGGAACGCCACGACAAAGAGTATGGGGGCTGGGGGCTGGCTGCGATGTGGCCAACTGCATCTTTGTTGAACGAAATGACTTTCTTGCACGCAAACGTCGGATGAAGGTCGTAAAGTGCTACTTGATGCATCGTGTCCGTCACGAGAATTTTGTTTCCACTGCTTACAAACTCCGCAGCATGAACTTGAGACAGAACATCGACGGATTGAACGTCTACCAATTGAAACTTCAGCGAGTTGCGGAAAGATGGCACCTTGGCCTTTGTAGGCAAGCCAACATTACTGACATTGCGTCGGCGGTTTGTTGCTGTCGGGGAGATATTGCTGCTGGAACCTGCACCTAGTCGCTCCGGCGAATAAAAGTAAGCTTCAGGGACCCCACTTGTCTCTTCTTGGTGCACTGCAACGGAGAAGGCTACCAGCATTTTGCGCTGGGGGTCCCATGCAAGCGCGCCCATTGCCGTTGTAAGAGCTGGAAACGCTTTAACAGAAGCAAGCGACTTGGCCTCATACATGACGACTTCATTGTCGACGCAGCTGACCACCATATTCTTTTCGCACGGGTGCATTGGAGACGAGGGCAGCGTACGAAGTGCCTTACTCCCGACACGAGATAGTCGCAGGGCTGCAATTGACACTCGGCACGTTGGGGTGCTCACAGTGCCCTCCTCGTTCTCACACGTGCAAAAGTATTCCCCGACCACTCGCTTCGTGAGCTTGGGGAGAACGAGTGTGCAGCGGTTGGCACCAAACACAAACGTCTCTGTCTCGATTGGTTTGTCGTTGAAAAACCACTGGAACTTTTGTACGAGCTTTGCATTCACGCGAAGCTCAAGACGCGCGTTTTCGATTGCCACAACAAGTGATGGCGGCGCATCCACAAGAACAGGAGGGCGCTCTACAGACGGATCGAGTCCCATTGCAATTTTCTTCGCACGCAGCCGCGCTTTTTCGCGTTCTCCAATGCAAGTAGCTCCTGTCGTCGCTCCTCTTCTTTCTTTTGCTGAAGTGCCAGTTGTTCCTGTTCTCTACGACGCTCGTCTTCTTTCTCAGCATCGTTGTCTTCCTGGATCCAGTTGGCGGTTGGCGTAAGCAGTTTGCGTATTTGAAGCAGCTTTTGAACGAGCTGTTCGTCATCTTTGGCGTGCGTTTGCATGACTCGGACACTTTCCACCACACCTTCGATGCTTTCCGTGAAGCCGTAGAGAGAAACAACGTGAGCAAAGACCTCAATCGCGATGGGAAGGTATTTCTGTGAAGACCAGAGTCAACTTGTAAATGAGAACAGCATTTTGCCAGCGGAACGGATGAAATACCCACGCACATGGAAGATCAAGCCGAGATCGCCCTGGGCTGTATGGTGACAAGTCACAATGTGAGCTGAAGATAAAAGCAAGTCAAAGCATTCGTCGTTGGAAGCCCCTCACCGATTGCAAGCGCTCGTTGCAGCTTCTGCTTGGCGCGTTGGTGCGTGAATGCGTCCAGGATCTGGTCTGCCATCTCTGTTCATCGCAAACGCTTCAGTCAACGATGCAAGGAGCTCATGAAGTGAACCGGACAACGTCTTACGATGTGAACGAGATTTGTCAAGTGGCGTGAAGTCTTCGCACACGCCAGGACGCGGTTTGGACTGGCTCAAGTCTGGGGAAATGACTCCGCAGCTTTGACATTTGACGAGATGCTGACTGTCATTGTTGCTCTTACGTTGGGGCTGTCGAAACACGACAACGTTGCGACTACCGCACGAGATACAGTAGCTGTCTGCTTCCTCGAGCTTGTCACGGGGCTTCAATGGATCTGGGCGAAGCTTGGGGGCGCGGCGACGAGATCGCTGCATTGGCTGGTAAGAGGATCTTAAAGTGAGAAGACGACGCTTGAGTTAAAGCAGTTGAAGTTGTCAGAGTGATGGTCATGTAGTTGAAGTTGACGAGCATTCTGTGGTCTCGAGCTAGAGCGCACAAGCGACCAAGTTACCCGCACTACAGTCACCTCTGCTTCATTTCGGTCAGTTGACGTTAAAACCCAGGCGAACGTGCCTCGTTGTCCTTCCAACGTAATCAGGAGTGCCGCCAAAGTGGTCTCGTTTGGCCGAACTTGCTACGTGGTGCAGTCAGCCATGAGTCACGTCTGAAGACGATGGAGACAACCGAGCTTCGTCGTAACGGCGCCAATCGAAGCAGGAGCACTGGGGCAAATAAGATGGTGTAGGTATCAGCAATCTTCGTAAGTCGGGAAGTGATGAACAAAGTATTGATGAACACTGTTATGCGCTTGACAACCAAGTTGACTGAGCAATCCCCAGTCCAGCAAAATGGCTACAGCTTTATGCGCTCCCGAAGCGTCAAGCGCTGGCCATGAATTCGCTGTACACATAGCACGCGTAGCACAGGAAGTTGAAAAAGACGCATCTGGATGCCCTTGATGATCTTCCTTCCAACTTGGTCGGCAGGCGTCGCCGGAGAAGAGGATGCCCGCTGCTCTTCCAATCACCACGCTCTTCCAATCCAGCAGAGCCCCACGTTCCCGGCCCACGTTGAAGCGTCCATTCACTTGTGAATTGGCGTCTTGAGACGGATATGCTGCAGCGCGTCACCAACTCCCTCACACCCGCCGGAAAGAGACTCATGTCGACGCAGATCCCTCCGTTCCACCTCGCGGTGCCAGTGCACGACCTGGAGCAAGGTGCGACTAGAGAAAAGGAGCGATCCTTCCTTCCTACTCGTCCAGTCTCCTAACGCCCTTGGTGCTCTTTGCAGCCAAAGAGTTCTACGGCGCCAAGTTGGGCTTCGTTGAAGGCCGTTCGTCCAAGCAGTGGCAGGTCAACAGAACTGCTCTTCATCTCTCTGTTCCCATTCATTGCTATGTCTGATGGTGTCGCACCTCCGGAATGCTGAGCAGGACTACAACATGTTCGGCCACCAGCTCGTCGTGCACAAGGTCAACAAGGAGTACCGTGGCGTGGACTACTTTAACCCCGTCGGTGCGTGCTCTCCTCCATTGATCAGTTGTCCTCAATCACTCATTGCTGACGTCACTCTCGCAGATGCGGACGATGTGCCGGTCCCGCACTTTGGCGTGGCGCTGACGATCGATGAGTTCCACGCACTCTCTAAGCGAGTGCAGGACCTCAACATTAACTTCGTCGTGGAGCCGCATCTGCGCTTTGCTGGCCGCAAGGGAGAGCAGTGGACCATGTTCTTCAAAGACCCCAGTGGCAACAACCTCGAGTTCAAGGCCATGACCAACCCTGAAAACCTCTTCGCCAAGTACGTTGAGGAGTAAGCCCTTTGCTCCGTTGAATCTGAGACCAAGCCAGGTTGCTGGTGTATGCAAAATAAAATACGGGGTCTATGTGGATTGAAAAGCTTATCTACACGAAGCATCAACTGCAACTTAGTTATCGCCGCCGTCAATATCGTCAGGCTCAAAGTCACCGAACTCGTCTTCATCGACAGCATCGCTGCCTTCTGCTTCAGCTGCTGCAGCCACTTCTTCATCGGCTTCCGCCTGCATCTCCTTGTGCATTTCCAGACCTGTTTCATACATGCCGAGGTACATCTCATCGGACACGTGCTCCTTCGTAGCGGCAGGCTGCGGAAGCTCATTCAGCTCCTTTTCAATCCACTGGTAGGCGCCGACAGTGTCCACCCACACGCCAATATTTTGTGAGACGTAGACGAATGCTTCTTCAATGGACCCGCGCTTCGGGTTCTTGATTTCGTCCACGTACTCAATAGCCTGGAAGAACGCTTCGTGACACGCGATGACCACCGCCATGAACGGATTCAGCGCGAAGGCCCTGTGGAACGCCTCCTGCACCACCTCCTCTGACGATCCTTCCTCTTCCAGCACTTCCCACGACACGTACTCAATGATCACTTGACAATACGCCAGCACCGCCGACTCGGCGTCCTTGTGCTCGTCAATGAGTTTCCGTGCCTCCGCGCCACGTCCTTCGTCCACCAAAGCACAGGCCAATCCTTCTCTTGAATGGAACGAGTCCGCCTTGTCCAAACTCATGCACAGCTCATAGTTCTTGATGCCTCGATCAGGCATCCCCGCCTCGCAACAGGCCGCCGCAAGCTGCTTCAACAGACTGCAACGCACTCAAAAATCAGTTTCCTTGCACGCCCATTGGCAGACAGCATTACACCTACCTCAGGTACGCCTTTGTGTCCTCGTTCTCGGCCATTTTGCCCTCCTTGAGCGTCTGCGCGTACAAATCAAACGTCTCAATGGGTTTCGGGAACTCGTTGCCGCACTCGTCCAGTTCTCCCGCCGCAATCTTCGCCAGCAGAGCCGCAGGTCTCGCCGCGCCCTTGAGCTTCCACTCCGAAGGCGGCTTGGGTCCTTTACGCGCTGGGGTTTTCGGCGGTGGCGGGTTCTTGGGGAACGCGTGGAGCTCCTTTAGCTTGCGGTCCACACTGCGCTGCAGCTGCACCACGCGCATCCGCCGTCGGTTCTGCTGGCGCTTGTCCTTGCTGGACTGCATACTGTCCATGCAGTTCTGCGCGAAGGCCGCCGCCCTGCCCGAGTTGCTCGAGCGCGAGCCCTTCCGCTTCTTCGGCTTGCCCGCCATGGTCAAAAGTGATTGGCGACCGTTTGAGTGGGTTGGAAATAACCAACGTCGGTTATTTACGAGTGTTTTTTACGCGTAGGTTATTTACGCGTCCGATTGAGGCCGACTGTCAATCTGTGGCAGACAAAGGACCAAGAGGATGCTGGCGACTTCACGGAGACTCTTGACGCCGCTCGTGGCGGGCGCGCGCTCGTTCGCGGCCAAGGGAAAAGGCGGCGCGGCTGTGGTGGAGGAGGTCGTGGACCTGACGAAGGTCGTGCCCACCAACATCCTCAAGGACGGCGCCCACCCGGAGCTCAAGGACAAGTCCGAGTACCCCGAGTGGCTCTTCACGCTGCTGGACCCCAAGCCGACGCTGGGCGAACTGGAGCGCGCGGGCTTCGACAACTTGGAGATGGAGGAGCAGCACCGCTACCTGTCGCTGTACAACCGCCGATCGGTCAAGGAGGACAACGCAGCCAAGGCCAAGAAGTAAGCGCGACGCAACTATAGACGGAGAGGGAGTAGGAGACACAGGCGGAGACAAGAAGCAATGGAGGCGGGTGTGTCCGGGTTTCGCAACTGTGTTTTATTGCTGTCAGGTGGCAAGGCGTCACGGATTCCATGCTGCGTACTGAGCCCTTTATCGCGGACGACCTTGTGTTTTTGTGTTAGCTTCAGTGCTGCATGCAAATGTCGTGGTGTGAAACAGGAAGCTGCATGGAAGTAGCATGAGGCGGTGACTAGATGATTAAGGCGTTGACGCCAAGTTGCCGAGGAGAAACATGTCTTCTTATGCCGTGGTTGGGAATCCACCGGGCACAAGCTGCAGACAGAAGCGAGACGGTGTTAGCTAAAGCTGCTACGACAGAAGTAGGTGCAGATATACGACAGAGAGTTGCGCGGTTGTATCGTACCAGGCAAACGTTGTTGCCGTTGAGCAGAACCTGGTCCAGCTTCACCTCGCGCTTTCCCTCCGGAGTGATCTCACTGTTGGGAAACAAGCAGCAGCAAAACATTGCAACACAGTTCATAGTCAGCATCAAGCACTGCAATCAGTTGCAAAAGCTGCAGCCTCGTCGCCACGTACTACTCCGTGACATCGTCCAGCACCATGTCTACAGAGCAACAACACAATTCCATCAACCAATGAGTCAGCTCTTGCTCTCAACCAGCAGCAACTTGGAGCAGCAACAGCTCAGCCACTGCATGCAGCCTCCACGTACTAACGTAGTCGTCGAATCCCCGCAGCGTGCCGATGAACTCCTTGTCTCCCTTCATGACGATCCAGAGCTTCGAGCCGATGCATTTGTCAATGAGCTCTGCCAACCACAGCACAGCAACGGGACAACCACACACGCACAACACGCCTTCGTCAGTCTCCTCACGCACACCACACCACTCTCTCCGCCTCGCAGGACCCACCGAGCGGCAAGATGCGGCCTTGGGACATGGTCGTCTGCTGCCGAACCAATTGCTTTGGGGTTTGTGTCGGACACTCTCCGACGTCTGTGGTGTACCACACACATATAGGTGTACCTTTACAACTTTGCCACCCGAGGCCGGGAGATCAGGTGTCCAGGGAAGCGAGTGTCCAAGCCACGATGGAGCAGGACCCAGAGGAGCAGGAGCACTACAAGTCGGTGCTGCTGTCTTTCCGTGAGTATGAGTCCTACATGATGCGAGAGATCTACCGCCGTAAGAAGCACCTGCAGTCCATGCCCATCGAGATGCAGCGTCGTCTGCCCCAGTCCTCCACCATCCGCAATCTGCACCACTTTGTGAACGCTGCACACCACAACCAGGTCTTCTTTGAGCGAGTGGTGCAGGCGCAACTGGAGAACGGACCAGCCTTTGAGCTGCCGGAGGTGACGTCCAAGACGCCGATACAGAGCCCCCCACGCCACTTCTCCAAGCTCAAGAGCACGCTCCATCAGTTCGTACGCGACTGGTCTGATGAGGTTCGTAGCTGCTTTGGTGTTGGGCTACTGAGTGCTGAGTGTGTACTGATGGGTGAGGTGGTTGCTGCTGCAGGGAAAGAAGGAGCGTGACATGTGCTACACGCCCATTATCAAGGAGCTACGTCGTGCCCTCCCGGTGAATGTTGAGAATCCGTACGTTGTCTGCAAAGGACAAGAAACGTTGTTACAGATGATTTGTTAACGAAGTGTGCAATGGAACAGAACGGAGCGTCCTCGTGTGTTGCTGCCTGGAGCGGGACTGGGACGACTTGCGCTGGAGATCGCATCCAAGGGCTATGCGGTCCAGGGCAACGAGTTCTCGTACCAGATGCTGTTCGCAAGTAACTTCATCCTCAATTGGTAAGCTGACTTTTGCGGTTTGAGTTGACAAAGATGTGCTCACAGTTGTGGTGCTGGTTCGTAATTCCAACAGGGCCTCGCAGCCGCTCGAGTTTGAAATTCACCCGTGGATCCACAACCCCTCCAACGCGCTTACGATCACGGACCTGCTGCGCCCAGTTGCAATCCCGGACGTGGCACCCGCAGAGCTGCTAGGTCTCACGAATGGTACTGTAATCCCACCAGACTTCTCCATGTGTGCTGGCGAGTTTCTGGAGGCGTACGCAAACGACAAAGGTAGGTTGTGGTGTTGCTCTGCACAAAGCAACACTTCGATGCTAATCTCTGTCCTGCTCGCTCTTACAGAATGTTGGGACTGCGTTGTCACCTGTTTCTTCATCGATGCTGCCCCGAACGTGATCGAGTACATCGCAGCGTTCGAGCGACTGCTGAAGCCTGGCGGGTACTGGATCAACCTGGGGCCTCTGCTCTACCACTGGCAGAACAGCGACGGCGACGACGACGAGCGCTACGAGCAGTCGGTGGAGCTGTCGTACGAGGAGATTAAGCACGTCATGAGCACGTACAACTTCCGTATCCAGAAGGAGTCGCAGCGCGAGTGTCTGTACACGAACAACGTCAAGAGTATGATGAAGACGGTCTTCAACTGCGCCTTCTTCACTGCCGTCAAGGAGACTGGGCGAGTCTAAGCGAAGGGACGAAGGGCAGGGCAGTTGCGAGTCTCATATTGCTGCTTCTTCCTTCTCAATAGCACTCTGCGTCCTCTTCTTCTTCTTCTTCTGTTAGTCGAGATCTTCATCGTCAAAGTCGTCGGCCAGCGGCTTGAGCGCGGCCGCGTGCACTGGCGCTTCGTCGCCCATGCGCTCCATCTCGGGGTTTCCTTCCACGTCCATCTCGCTCTCCATCTGGCGCTTGAGACGCGCGTGCAGCTGCTTGGACTGCGACCCAGGCGTCGGCGCTTTCCTTCCTCTCGGCGGCGTCTCCATCTTCGTAAATGCCGCGTTCTCATTGGTTGAAATGTCAATGTGATGTGCACCACACCACAATTCCCTAATACTGCCATCCCCCACTCTGGATCCTTTTGCTAAGAAGCGCTTGAAGGACTCGCGATGGACCGACTGCAGCGTCTCTTTGGCAACCTGCCGGGGCTCCCAGGCCAGGGCGGCCCCGGCGCCGACGGACCGCTGGTGGACACGGCGGAGAAGGTGCACATTTCGTCTCTGGCGCTGCTCAAGATGCTCAAACACGGTAAGATCTCGTCTTGTACTGTAGCAATCAAGTGCTCGCTCTCTAATTGTTTTTTTATCTATGGGGCAGGCCGCGCTGGCGTCCCCATGGAGGTGATGGGCCTCATGCTGGGAGAGTTCGTGGACGACTACACGGTCAACTGCATCGACGTGTTCGCCATGCCGCAGAGCGGAACGGGCGTGAGTGTGGAAGCGGTGGATCCCGTCTTTCAGATGAAGATGCTGGAGATGCTCAAGCAGACGGGAAGAGCCGAGATGGTCGTGGGATGGTACCACTCGCATCCAGGCTTTGGCTGCTGGTTGTCGGGCGTTGATATCAACACGCAGCAGAGTTTTGAGGCCCTGAATCCGAGAGCTGTGGCCGTGGTGGTGGACCCCATTCAGAGCGTCAAGGGCAAGGTCGTGATCGACGCCTTCCGCCTCATTAACCCGCAGCTCATGATGATGGGCCAGGAGCCGCGCCAGACCACGTCCAACATTGGCCACCTCAACAAGCCGTCCATTCAGGCGCTGATCCACGGCCTTAACCGCCATTACTACTCGATCGCTATTGACTACCGCAAGAACGAACTGGAGGAGCAGATGCTCATGAACTTACACAAGAAGACGTGGAGTGACGGTCTGGTTCTTACCAAGTTCGAGGACCACTCGAAGGAGAACGAGACGACTGTAAAGGTACGTCGTGTTGCGCTGCATGCTGCAACTGAAAAATTGGAGATTAATAATGTTTTGTGTGTTTTGACAATGCAGACGATGTTGGATCTCACGGAACAATACAACAAGCGGGTTCAGGAAGAGGAAGAGAAGACGCCCGAGGAGCTTGAGGTGCTGAACGTCGGCAAGCTGGACCCCAAGAAGCACCTGGAGAACGACGTGTACGACCTTATGGCACTCAACACAGTCCAGTGTCTCGGTGCGATGCTCGACACGATCGTGTTTTAGATGCACCAACTACAGACCGAGAGAACGGAGTTTGTGTGCGAAGGCGCAGGAAAGAATCGTGTGGGCTCTATTTTTCTTTTCAGTATGTCCATAGCTGTGTACACTGCTGATCACACAGATCGTTTCTACAACATAAAGGCAAGCTACCTACCTAAGCATCTACTACTAAATCGATCAGCACACGCGGAAGCCACTATGAGGCAAGCTACCGCAGCTCATCGACCTTGACCGGACGGTTCTCCGCGAGTGACTTGTTTGATGCGAGTGCCAACAACAAAGCCTCACGACCATCGTCGCCACCAACAGGAACCGACGCACCGTTCGTCGTGCACACGCGGATGAACGCCTCCATCTCCGCCACATAGGCATCCATGTAGCGCTCCAGGAAGAAGTTCAACGGCAGGTCACGACGCACGCTCTCACCAGTTGACACCACAACTTGATTCGGGTAGTTGTTGTTGCAGGCAACCGAGCCCTTGGATCCCAGTGCCTCCACGCGCTGGTCGTAGCCGTACGCAGCTTCACGACTGTTCTCGATGTAGCAGATCACGCCGTTGCGGAACTTGAGCAGCACCACAGCCGTGTCGATGTCGCCTGCCGCCGCGATGTCCGGGTTGACGCTCTGCGCCATGGCGTAGACCTCGTCCACCTCGTCGCCGACCAGGAAGCGCGCCATGTCGAAGTCGTGGATGGTCATGTCACGGAACAGCCCGCCGGAGCTTTTAATGTAGCTCACAGGTGGCGGGCCTGGGTCACGGCTCGTGATGCGAATCATGTTGACCTTGCCGATCTCGTCACGGTCAATGGCCTGCTTGATACGCGCGAAGTTGGCGTCGAAGCGGCGGTTGAATCCGATCATGAGCTTCACACCGGCATCGTCCGCCTGCATTCAAACACAGAGGAGCTCTACGTCAGCACTAAAGTATACAACACCACACAACACCCGATAACTTACCGCCTTGATGGCCTTGTTGACGACCTCGACACTGAAGTCCACGGGCTTCTCGCAGAAAATCTGCTTCTTGTACTTGGCGGCTTCGATGATCTGCTCGGCGTGCATGGCGGTGGGGGAGCAGATGACGACGGCGTCGATCTCTGGGTTGCGGAAGATCTCGGACGCGTCTTTGGTCCATTGGGCGATGCCGAAGTGGGCGGCCACCGTCTCCGCCACGTCGCCAATGGGGTCGGCGATCTGCGCGCGGTACGGAACGTCATCGGATGAGTCACCACCAAAACGTCAGCGTGTGAATGTACGTACGTACCATGGCGATGGTGGCGCCTGCGCGTTGCAGACTTTGCGCGTGCACTTTCCCAATGCGGCCGCCGCCGATGAGACCCACGCGCAGAGGCTTGGCTAAGTGCGAGTTGAGCATGATTGAGGAGAAAGGGGCTGGCAGGCGAATCGCGAAGTGACGGATACTCTCGCGTGTCCACGCGAGCAGGCTCTCTTCAGCCGTTACTCCGACGTTACAACACGCTTTTCAACCAATGATCGCACGTATATGATAACTTTCAGCCAATCACTTTGCGTCTTGGAGTTCGAGGTCAGCAATCCAGCGCCAGCGTCGCGTTGTAGTTTCCGCTTCAGAAACTCTGCAAGGTCAAGATGAAAGGCTCATCAGCTATATTTACGTAGCCATGTGTGTGTGTGCATCGCTGCAACCACCTGAGTGCGTCTGTCCGTCGAGAGCTCCATGCAACGAGGTCCACTGACGCCGGACGCAGGCGTCGTGCGGCCGGCGGCGGTGGTGGGCCCGGCTCACCGCGCCGCGCTGCCGGCCATCGCGTCGGCGCGTGGCGTGAGTCCTAACGTGGCCAAGCGCGCGGCCTGGTCCACGCCTCGCGACCGCCAGGCGACGCCCGACAAGCAGCTACAGAGTCCCGCAGTGACAGATGGAGCGTCTCCATCTGGAGCGAGACCAGGACCCACCACCACGCAGACAACTTCAACGCCGTCAGTGCCGCTGGAAGACGCGCTGGAGGTGCTCCAAGCCGTGCTGGTTGAGACGGACGACACGAGCGACAGCGCGCGAAGACGCCGGGCGGCGCTGCAAGAGACCAAGAGACTGCACGAGGCAGAGCAGTGCGAGCTGGGACGCTCGCGACTCGCGGCCGATGACCAGCTACAGACGACACTCGAGTTGCTGCAGACTGAACTTGCTCGAGAGAGACTGCGACGTCATTCTGGCGAGAGCTCCAAACCCGAGATTGCCGTGAAAGCTCCTGCTACAGAGAGAAGAAGCCCGAGCAAGCGTCAAGCAGCGAAGTTAGCTCCGCGACTGCGAAATTCACCGTTCAAACCTCGCACGAACGGGCCTGAGCGGGTAGAGATCAGAGAGAGGGAGGCTACGGAAGAAGGCATCCGTCTAGCTTTGTTTGAAAGCAACATTAAGGCTGACAGTCTTGATGCGTCGGTGCGAGAGGTGAAGCTCCATGAATTACGAGAAGATCGAGCTCGGTGGCAACGGGACTACAAGACCATGCGCGAACAATTGATTGAAGAAAAGGCAAGGCAGGTGGCGCTCTTTCAGAGACTGGAGTTGGTCCGACGATCTCATGCAAGTCAGCTTAATGAAGCTGAAGCTGCGCTGCAGGCTTCTCAGGCAGATGTTGAGCGGCTGCAAGCTCGTTTGGCACAAGCCCGGATTAGTGCTGCACATGAAGCGCGACGTACAGCTGCACTGGTACAAAGTTCACGTTCCGAGAGGCAGCGCCTCGTGTGCGCTTTAGCTGAAACGCGTCACAAGTTTCGCGAGTGGAAAGAGGGCGAAGCTGCAACACTGCGTGCAACCCGAGAGCAGGCTGTCCACGCGCTTCGAACAGAGTATGAACTCAAACTAGCGCGTCACCAAGAAGAGAAGCAGAAGCTGCGTGATAAAGTGAAGGATTTAGAAGTTTCGCTGCGTCTCCTGCAGCGAGATCGCCAATTGTCTCCTGGCCAGCTTAGTGAGCGCAAAGGGACAATGCTGCAAATTAACTCAGGGGCTGGATTTGGTGTCGTTGGCGCTGCGGATTTCATTGAGGCCCAAGGACGCATTCACGAGCTAGAAGGGTTGTTACAGCTTAGCAAAGAACGGCAAGACCGGCAGGATGCCCTACTACGCGTCTCGGAGACAGCTGTTTCTCGGCTTAGCCAGGAGCGTGAATTGGATGCTCTCGAGAATCTCTCGATGCCATCTCCTGCCGTTGCGTTGGTTATGGTGAATCTGACGGGAGAAATTCAACCGGAAGAAGATGAAAAGTCTATCGTTCAAGACGAACCAGCACTTTTGCCGTCTGACCCTCCGGCTAATGGTGTATTGTCTAGAAAGCAATCCCAGACATTAGAACGTGAGGGATCTTCAGCAACAGTAACCGGTCCTCCATCGACTCCAAATCGTAGCCCAGCAAGACGGCAGAGCATAGCTGGCGTTGGTATTGGAACGGATCTGGAGAAGGAGATTCTGCGCCGCAAGAGCATTGCGCTAAGCGCAGAGGTGAATCGCTATCAGAAAATTGTCGTGCAATCTATGGAGGAGGTTCGCGCGCTGAAAGAATCGCGGCGACGCAGTCGTAGCGGCAGTATCAGCAGCTCCGCTATGGTGTTAAGTCCTCGTGAGGCATACTTGCTGGGGGAACTTGCTTCTTCTCAGCGAGAGATTGATGAAATGAAAGCAAAACTAAAGAAGAAGCGGAAAAGGGAAAAGGCCAAGAGCAAAGAGGCCACAACGATAGATAACCTGGGTCTGATCGGAGCTGGTGATGCTGACTCGAGTATCAGCAGCAGCAGCGACAGCGATAGTAGCAGCTCCATGAGCAGTGACAGCGACAGTGACGAAGATGAAGGTGTTGAATCAGCGGGTAAACGGATCATGCCAACCCCCATATCTGTGAGCCAGCCACGTCTATCGTTGGTTAAAGAGCTTGTGCATGACGACGATGAAGTTGATGAAAAGGTACTTGGGACCGACGCTGCAGTGAAGGTTATTCAGACGTGCTCAAAGGGGTTTCTCGCTCGACGAGAGTTTATTCGCAAGAAGCTGGCCATTGGGAAGATCAAGGCTCGATACCGTGGGTACCTTGTGCGTAAGAACTATGAAGCTCTTGGTGGGGGTTTGCTTCCATCAGAGCTGAAATTGCTCCCGTCGGGCCTTGCACCGCAGGCAGCTCCCGATTTCCTGCTGGTGACTGAGGCCATGCAGTACAAAATGCAGATTGTGGAGCCGCACCACAAAGTATGCTACACCTGTGAAGGCAGCGGCAAGAACAAATGTGACAAAGTTGAAGTCGTGATGCGAGTATCGAAGGACCCACCGATCCTCCAGCTGCAAGTGATACCAAGTAGTGCGCCAGACCAAGTGACGGCGGTGCCTCGTGTGGCCTATTTCCATTTGTTCGAGACGATCGCCCTGCTCCCGTTCGAAGATGAAGAAATTGTGCTGGAGACGTCGAGCGAGAAGGAGATTGCGCGGATATTTTCCATGCGGTTGGTGGTGCAGCGTAAGGGCTCTGATAGCGACTATCACTTCTTCATTACACGACCCAGCAAGGAGCTGCAAAACAGTATTGTGACTGGTAACGAGGACTCCGCCGGAAATCGGCTTTCGCGAACGCTTCTCACAGAACTTCCAGTTCGGCCGATGGAAACACGAGCCTCCTCTGCGACCAGCGATAAGTCTGACACGCCTGAAGCACCACTTCCCATTTTCGGCCAAGAAGTTGATTTAGACTTGCTGATTCGTGAAGCGCGAACGGATCCGCTAGACAACGAGCCCACAACGCCGCACTCGTCAAGTGGGGGCGAATTAGTTGTCGAAGACCCCACTGCTAGAATTCGGCGATTAGTAAAGCGACTATCGAGTAATTCGTTTGAAATTGAGGAGAACTAACCTTGACTACCAGAACGTAGGAATGAAAAATGTACAGTCGAAACAAAATGCAAATGGATTGCCCTTCAAAGTCTACATTCCATTGCGAGCTTTCATTCATCAGCCACAGAATTCCCTACAGGCACGATTCTTGAGGTCAACCTCCTCGTCCTGGGAGGGTATCGTGTTCTGAGATCAAGCGCGTAGTTCATCGACCTTGACCGGACGGTTCTCCGCGAGCGACTTGTTCGCCGCCAGCGCCAACAACAAAGCCTCACGACCATCGTCGCCACCAACAGGAACCGACGCACCGTTCGTCGTGCACACGCGGATGAACGCCTCCATCTCCGCCACATAGGCATCCATGTAGCGCTCCAGGAAGAAGTTCAACGGCAGGTCACGACGCACGCTCTCACCAGTTGACACCACAACTTGATTCGGGTAGTTGTTGTTGCAGGCAACCGAGCCCTTGGATCCCAGTGCCTCCACGCGCTGGTCGTAGCCGTACGCAGCTTCACGACTGTTCTCGATGTAGCAGATCACGCCGTTGCGGAACTTGAGCAGCACCACAGCCGTGTCGATGTCGCCTGCCGCCGCGATGTCCGGGTTGACGCTCTGCGCCATGGCGTAGACCTCGTCCACCTCGTCGCCGACCAGGAAGCGCGCCATGTCGAAGTCGTGGATGGTCATGTCACGGAACAGCCCGCCGGAGCTTTTAATGTAGCTCACAGGTGGCGGGCCTGGGTCACGGCTCGTGATGCGAATCATGTTAACCTTGCCGATCTCATCACGATCGATTGCCTCCTTGATACGCGCGAAGTTGGCGTCGAAGCGCCGTTGAATCCGATCATGAGCTTCACACCAGCATCCTCAGCCTACAACCCAGCAATGTTGATCAGCGCCAGTCTCCAGCAGCTACACTTCACCCCCACACGTACGCACCGCCTTGATGGCCTTGTCAACGACGTCCAGACTGAGATCCACGGGCTTTTCACAGAAAATATGTTTCTTGTTCTTGGCGGCCTCGATGATCTGCTCTGCGTGTCTGTCCGTGGGGGAGCAGATGAGCACGGCGTCGATCTCCGGGTGACTCAGCACTTCGGACGCGTCGTTGGTCCAGTGGGGGATGCCAAACGTCCTGGCGATCTTCTCGGCGCGGTTGGGCTCCGTCTCCTGCAGCCGCAGACGCTTCTCAGTTTCAATCTCCTCCATCAATATCAACAATACCAGAAACGTACACGAGCAGGCAGTTGGATCGAGTGCACAATGGCGTTCGTGCGCTGGACGCCTCGCGCGTGCACTTGTCCGATGCGTCCGGCGCCCACAATCCCCACACGCAGCGGTCGGTGGGCGGTGGAGGCCATGGAGCGAGCGGTTGCGGCGAGACGTCGAGTCGGACGGAGGAGCGACGTCATGTGCGCAGTGGATGGCCAATTGCCTTGTGATCGGAGGAAAAGAGGAGCTTTGTATTGCGTGACGTCCAGCACAAGACCAAGTTGAAGTGGGAACGGATGTGTGAGTGCACTTTCAGTCGCAGTCGGTTGGATGGGGCCTGTCCAACAGCCTGCGACTGCACTTGGAGCCATTGGTTGGCGCGCACTTAAGTTATCTGATCTCTTCCTCGCAGCTACTACACGGACATGAGTGCGGCACTGAAGGCGCTCGAGAGCGCGTCCCGTCGCGAGCTGCAGGCGCTGGCCAAGGAGCTGCAGCTGTGTCGTGGCAACTCCAAGTCGGACGTGATCGTGAGCCACGCCATGCAGTTTCTGGACGACCACCCGAAGGACGGCGAGCAGCAGGTGCTGGGTGCGCTAAACGGAGACAGTGGCAGTCCCAAGGCTGCGGCGGAGAAGGCGAGTCCCAAGTCTAAGAAACAGAGCCCCAAGGGGAAGAAACAGGAGACGACACCCAAGAAGCAGCCGGAGGACGAACCGATTGCTACAGTTAAGAGCGTGGGGACGAAGACGAAGGAGAAGACGCCCACCAAGAAGAACGCGAGCAACGAAGCAGACAAAGAGAGGGAAAAAGTGATGCCCAAGGACAAGAAGAAGACGAAGCAGGCGGCGTCATCTGCGTCTAATGCCAAGGCTGCAGCCACCACTGCGTCGCCTGCTACGAGCACCAAGACGAGTGTGAAGGCGTCACCCGCTAAGAGTCCTAAGACCGGTGTGAAGGCGTCACCTGCAAAGAGCCCCAAGGTCAGTGTGAAGGCCTCGCCTGCTAAAAACACTGAAGTTAAAGTGAAGGCGTCACCTGCTAACAGCTCCGAGGATCCAGCGAAGGCCTCGCCGTCGAGTAAAATGTCGCCTACGAGTAAGAGCAAACCGTCGGAAAAGGTGGTTGTGAAGACGCAGGTGGTTAACAAGAAGGAGCAGCCATCAGCTACCAAGAAGACTACACCCGTAAGCAAGAAGGCGGAAATGAAGGCGCGCAAGGCTGTGGAAGCGCTTGTCAAGTCGACGCCGGATCTTACGTTCGTGGGCGAAACGCGTGTGCGTTGCTCCACGACGGGCCACGAAATGAAGGCCGACCTGGAATTGATCAAAAAGTATATCACCGGCAAGCGCTACCACAAGGCGCGTAACCTCAAGCTCTCGTTTGCCAAGTACGCGCCCATGTTCATCGACCACCCGGACGAGTCCAAGACAGACATGCTGTGGTGTAACGTGACCGAGTCGGCCATCACCCGCGACGTGAAGCGTGTCAAGGAGCACATTGCCGCCCCCAAGTACCAGAAGGAGATCCCCATTTGGAAAGAGCAAGAGGCCGCGAAGAAGAAGGCCGAGGAGGAGGAGGCACAGCGGCGAGCGGCGCGCATCGAAGCCGGCAAGAAAAGGAGGCTCGCAGCCGCGAACGGCGACGGCAACGACGAGAACGAGCGGCCTGCCAAGCGCGCCAAGAAGACTGTCGATTCCAAGTAAGTAGCTGCAGCAAACGATTCCTAGTAGACGTAACACGGAGCATTGTGCTTAGAGACATGGCTACACATCTTTCCTCTGTCCCGTCACATGTCGTTTTAGAAGATTCTGGAAACCAGGTTTTGCCCTCTCTTTTGAGCCTTTCACTTTTCAATTCGCCACAGACTCGTGACAATGTTCGGAGGAGACGCCGCGCTGCCATTCTCGCGCCACTCGGACGTGCTGCACGGGCCCATCCCAGCGGACGCGACGGAGCTCGAGAACCTCGTGGCGGAGCTCAAGCGCCGAGGCAACGCCGCCTTCCAGCAGAAGGCGCTGGAGGAGGCCGAAGTGCTCTACACGCGCGCCATCGCCGTGAACGAGCGCAACGTGCAGCAGAACCAGCACATTTTCTACGCCAACCGCTCGGCCGCGCGCTGCTCCATGGGCAAGGCGGACAAGGCGCTGGAGGACGCCGACGCCTGCATCGCGCTGGACGCCACGTACGCCAAGGGGTTCTTCCGGAAGGCGCAGGCGCTGGTCAAGCTGAACCGCTTCAAAGAGGCGCTGGTCGTGCTGGACGACGCCAAGGCGCTGGAGCCCAGCAACAAGTCGGTCAACACACTGTACGTCAAGGTGCAGGAGCAGGCCAAGAAGGAGAAGGAGGCATCGGTCGCCCCCGCCACTAAGAAGGTGGTGACGCGCGTGGAAGTGGCCCAGACGAGCGCGGCTCCTGCTTCTTCCGCTGCTACTGTTGTGGATGAAGACGCGGAGATTGTGGGCCACGTGCGCGGCTACAAGAAACTGGCGGACGGACGCGTGACGACCTTTTTCAACAACGAACTGACGGAGGAGGCCAAACAGCTCATTGGCGACATTGCCCCCAAGAAGGTGGAGGACCCCAACAAGGTGCAGATCAAGAGCGTGGACGGTGGTTCGGCCTGGAACCAGGGCAACACGTTCGAGGAGAAGGACATGACGTCGTGGGCCAAGGCCAAGCTGGAAAAGATCGTCTCGGGCGTCTCGGCTCCGCTGGGCAACGGCGAGGGCGTCGTGATGTCTATGGAGGTGTCGAATCTCGAGGGTGACGCATCCATCGCAGTGGTGCGCGGTGCAAAGCGCTACATCTTCGACTTTACGTTCACGCTGGCGTGCACGCTGAAGCAGGGAGACAACTCGGTGGCGGGAGAGCTCAAGTTCCTGGACCTAAGCTCGGACTGCGGCGGCGACTACGACGTAGAGGCCGTGGTGCCGTCTCGCTACCAGTCGGAAGGCAGCAAGGCGCTGCACGCGGCGCTGAACTCGTCGTCGTCGCCCTTCCGCCAGGCGCTCGCTGCGCAGCTGGCCACGTTCGTGCAAGAGTACCACACGTTCTAAGCTAATACACGGAGTTAGATGACCACTACACAAGTCCATGAGCAGCATGCGTGTAGCTCCAAGACAGCTTCAACCACCACATGGATACATTTGTACTTGTGTGGACCACTATTTAGAGTGGTCCACACAAATAAAAGTTGAATGGCGCTGGAGGTCGCATAGCTGGAAAAGCTCTAGAGGTCTCAGAAGCTTCCTCTTAACTGCTGCGATGGACGTGGCTTCCTCCTCCTCCCCCGTGGAGACGGACGAGGCCGGCAAGACGATGGTGGCGGTGGGCGGCATGCAGAACATGGCGTGGGCCAGCGACACGAGCAAGTTTGGCTTCAAGATGCTCGTCAAAATGGGCTGGTCGGCCGGCAAGGGCGTGGGCAAAGAGCTGCAGGGCCAGGCCACACACGTCAAGATCGTGCGACGCTCGGAGAACTTGGGCGTTGGCTGCAGCCTCAAGCAGGCGGAGGTGCAGGGCTGGTCCGAGACGGCCGGCGGCTTTGCGGACGTGCTCAAGACGCTCAACAAATCGTACGGCAGCAAGTCGAACTCGGACGCGGAGAGCGGCTCCGATGAGAGCTCCAGTAAGAAGAAGAAGAGCAAGAAGAGTAAGAAGGAGAAGAAGAGCAAGAAGGAGAAGAAGAAGAGCAAGAAGGCTGGCTCAGACAAGACCACGGTCTCGAGACGACTGCACTACCGCAAGCGTCAGACCAACAAGGACGCCAAGAACTACGGCGCCGCAGAGATGACTGCCATCCTGGGTGTTGCTTCTTCCAGCTACAAGCCAGCGTCGCAGTAGACGTTGTGAAGTGCACAGCTGTACACATATTTAGAGCCGTCGAGGCCAATACATAGCCAACTTGCATACTTCCTACCTGTCTGCGACGTCCATGTAGCCATCTTTCGCCATGTTTTGAAAACGCATTCGAGTGTCCATCTCCTTTCCAATACATTGTCTATCACAACTGATCTATTCAGATTCTATCACCTGTATTTATTAATACATCACATGACCTCCCCAATCTAATATCAACGGCCACTGGTTGGCAAGAGCCATTCGCGCATTGGCCAGCAGAGCAGAGACCATGGCGAGCGTGTTCGTGCGCAACCTGCCGTTCGGCGTGACGCAGGAGGAGCTGGAGCACGTGTTCAGTGAGATCGGCCCCGTCAGGAAGATCGATGTCATCAAGGACAAGGGCAAGCGCAAGAGCGAGATGCTCACGCGCGGATTCGCCTTCGTCAAGTTGTACGTCTGCAGTCAATGGAGCTTTTCCCAAAGCAGTAGAGAGCAGGAGATTAATGTTATTGTATTGCTACGTCTTTTATCATTGCAGTGCCATGGAGAGCGACGCGGCGGTGGCCGTCGAGAAGCTCAACAAGACGGACTTCCAGGGCCGCAAGATGCTCATCGGTGCGTTTATTCAAGTGGCTGTTACCTCCTGCCAATGGAGAGGGACTTACTGACTTGTTATTGGTGCATGCAGACTATGCTATGGACAAGAGCAAGCGGCGCGGACTGGCGGGCAAGAGCAAGCCTGCGCAGGAAGAGAAGCCTGCTGCAGAGGAGGTGAAGCACGAGGAGCAGGAGGATGTCAAGATGGAGGAGCCGGAACAGACGCAGGAGGAAAAGGACAAGGCCAAGAAGGAGCGGAAGGCTGCCAAGAAGGCGGCGAAGAAGGCTGCCAAGGCGGAGAAGCAGGAGGTTGAGACGCCGGAGGAGAAGCCTGCCGAGGTGAAGCCGAAAAAGGAGGCGCTGCCGCCCAAGCCTAAAAAGACAGAGGAGAAGATTGAGACCGTTTCTACCCCTGCCGCTGAACCTGCTGCACAGGGGACACACGTCCAGAGTGACCGTAATGCGCGTCGCCGACAGCACCGCGAGTTTCTGCGCGACGTGGAGCGCCGCAAAGAGGAGCAGGCCGGCGTTGAGGAGAAATCCGTGCTGATCTTCGGCCTCGGTGCTGATGTGACGCAAAAGCACGTGCTTAAGAAGGCCAAAAAGGTCGGTGCGGTGACGAAGGTGGAAATGAAGGAAGAACCTCGCACGGGAAAGACGTATGCGTTGGTGCAGTTCAAGACTACGAAAGATGCGGCTCTGGCCATTCCTAAGCTGGACCACCACATTTTCAAGGGTTCTATGCTGCAGGTGAAGAGCGCCGCTAAGGCGGTCGTGGCTGCTGAAAATGGAGAGTCGAACAAACCGGGCCATCCTAAGCATGCCGCTGAGACGGAGGGATTGCGTCTTATCGTGCGTAACTTGGCCTTCCAGACCACTGATAAGGACTTGGAGAAGCTTTTCGAGGTGCATGGACCTCTCTTTGAGGTTCGCGTTGTGCGTATGCCCGTGGAGGAAGACAAGAAGAAGGGAGAAGAGGAAGCGGATGGAGAAACCAAGAGCGAACCTGTGCTTGGTCGTAGCCGCGGTTTTGGCTTCGTTCAGTTCCGCGATGTTGCTGATGCGCGTGCTGCTGTGGAGAAGCTGAACGGAACGAAGCTCAAGGGACGTGAGATGATTGTGGATTTCGCGCTGTCTAAGACCAAGTTCCTTGAACAGCAGAAAAAGCAGGAGGAGGATGCGATAGCTGCTGCTGCTCCTGAGGGCGACGAAGAGGACGAAGTCGCTAACAGCGGAGACGAGGATGAAGATCAGCTCGAAATGGCTACTGACGATGAAGCGGATGCTGAATCTGATGAGGAGGACGGTGATAAGGCCGAGGATGATGAAGAAGAGTCGACGCCAGCTCGTAGGGAGGACACGGAGGCTCAGCGTGACCGCACGCTCTTTATCCGCAACTTGTCGTTCCAAACATCGGAGGACGGACTGCGCGAGTTTTTCCAGACCTTTGGCGCTGTCGAGTATGCCCGTGTTGTGTATGACAAGGGTTCAGGACTGTCCAAGGGTGTTGGCTTTGTGCGTTTCAAATCGGCGGAAGTTGCTGCCGAGGTCCTGAAACGCGGTGAACAACCGCAGGTTGACGATAAGAAGAAGCACAAGAAGAAAGAAAAGCAGTTCACGCTGTCTGCTCTAGCTGACGGTGGAGACGACGCCTTGACTCTGGATGGACGTCAGCTTATCCTTTCACGCGCTGTGTCCAAGACTGATGCTGAGCACCTGGCTGACTCTAATGCTCGTGAGCGCCGCCGTCTGGACAAGCGCAACTTGTACTTGGCGTACGAAGGCACGCTTAACGTGAACAAAATTGCGGACGACGAGCTGGAGCTGCCGAAGATGGACATTGACAAGCGCCGACGGGCTATTCGCGAGAAGAAGCTGAAGCTGCAGAACCCGATGTACTTCGTTTCGCCGATGCGTCTGTCTGTGCGTAACCTGTCTACAGCGCTGGATGATCGCAAGCTGAAGAAGCTCTTCCATGATGCCGCGAGTGCTGGTGTCCGTGCTGGTAATGTGGATCGCACGGAAATTAAGCCGGAGCTCCTATCGAAGGGCAACCCACCTGTGAAGGTGCGCATGGCTAAGGTGGTTCGCGATATGGAATCTGCCAAGGCTGGAAAGGAGCCGCGTTCGCGTGGTTATGGTTTCGTTGAGTTTTCAGAGCACTTGCACGCGCTTGCTGCTTTGCGTATTCTGAACAACAACCCGAAGTACACTTCGTACGCGGCCGGCCGAGTAGCAACTTCTGGTGCCCCCGACAGCTCGAAGTCGCGCCTTATTGTGGAGTTTGCTCTTGAGAACCACGGTAAGCTCAAGCTGCGTGAGAAGCGCGCAGCTGATGCTGCCAAGAAGCGCGAGGAGGAACGTGCACTGAAGGAAGCACAGGGCGAGGACGGTGACGACGCTGAAAAGACCAAAAAGAGTCGTGGTCAGCGCCAACGTGAGAAGAAGAAGCTGCGTGCACTGGCTAAGGCTGAAGCGAAGGCGGAAGATGTCGATGGTAAAGCGAAGACCAAGAAGGCAAGTAAGGTAGTCAAGGAGGTGAAGCAGCAGCCGAAGAAGCGGAAACGCACTGAGGCTTCGCAGGGCGATGCGGAGGCGGACGCGTTGGCTGCGCTGGATCCGACAGCAAAGAAGGGCAAGACGCTGTCTCGCAACCAGCGCAAGCACGCCAAGGAACTGGAGAAGGAGAAGTCGTTCGAAGAGCTTGTGCGTAGTTACAAGAAGGAGATTTTTGGTGAAAAGCCTGCGACGGAGGGTGCTCCAAAGGGGGACGATGCTGCCAAGACGGCCGAGCGCTGGTTCGAATAGTTTGAAGCTCGTTACTCGTTTGGTCTCGCGTGTACATTCGGGGACCCACCTCCATGGGAGGATGCACCAACAAACAGACCACCAACATGCGCCCATGAGTTGTAATGATCGGAAATATAGACTGCTTGCATGAATACTCCAAGATGTCTCTCTCCTTGTCTCCATGCATTGGGATTCTGATCTGCTTTTCGTCTTCTCCTTCCGCCAGATATAGCTGTCGTCTTCAACTGATTGACGTGTACTAAGCTCCGAGTTCCTTGTCCGCTCAGGCCTTGAGCACGATTAAATAGTCTAGTTGCAGACACCTGCTGGCGATGCTGTTTCGCCTGCGCAGTCGATGAGTGCGCGCCCGAGAAGACGACGGCCGGACTTGTATTACTTGCCACTGCCATCGAGTTGGTAAGTTGAGCGGGGCATGGGCGCCGACGCGCAACCGTGCGCAGATTCCTTCGCGTTCATCAGCAGCGCGCCTTTGGTAGTTCAGCAGCCTCCAACCCACCGATTGTTGGTTGTCATCCCTGTACGACGCGACTGCTGCTCGTGGCAGTGCGATTCCAGCGTCCGCGTCACGTACTTCACTGCCCCCACAAGCACAAGCATCGAGCCTGCACGTCCAGGCGTCGACTTTGTCGAAGGACGTGGATCGGTCCTCTTCGACGTGGGGCAGCAACGCGCCCAGGTCGCAGTGGAGGTCCTCCCAGCTCTAGCGGACGATTGGAAGTCGTCGGATTCAGTATCACCTTCCCAGCGAGCGTTTGCAATGGTACTGGAAGCGCCGGTGAATGCGTCTGCGCTGGTTCACGTATCGACGGAGATCATCGTGGAGCCGACACCTGTACACAAGCACAGACCTCCACCAGCAGCCAGGTCGACTATGAGCACGCCATACACTGTAGCTGGGATTCTTGCGGCGGTGACACTAGTGGCGTTCGCGGTCTGCTGGTTTCGCGTCCGACACTGCAGCTGTCCTCGCCGAGCTCGGCCGTTTGAGTACAAGGTGTTGCTGCTGCCTCGACGAGATTCCGGACCAAGTGAGGAAGTGCGGGAAGCGCTGGTGTCCACCAGCAGCAGACGCACAAAGAACGGAGTTCGGCGCACTGCTCGTCGTGTCAGTTCGTTCACGAGTTGGAGAGCAGGTGTGGACCGTCACAGGCAGGACGTCGTTCCTGAAGTTGAAGTCGGTGAACAAGTTGAAATCGCAGCAGAAGAGCGAGTAGAGGACACAGAGACGTCAGAAGAGCACGATAGCGAGCCCGAGAGGGACTTGAGAGAGCACTTAGCGTCGATACAGAGTGCCAGTCGGCAGCTAGGACCAATAGATCGATAGTAACTATTTACAAGTTGAAGTGCTTGAGTGTAGCCATTTAGGTGCGCGAGATCTCCGCTAAGAGGGTTCGCTGCTCGACCAGCGAGATGTAATCGCGATCTTCGCTTAGCGCTTCTCCACCACACAAATGGCCATTCCGAGGCTTGGACAAGATCAAGATGTGTACCGGTATGGTAGTCAATGGATATGGTGATAGAGTGCACTGCACGGAATGAATTAACGTTAATGAAGGGTGGACCGCAGCCTACCGCTGCCAGCTTAGAGCTTGTTCTTGTAGAAGACGACCTTGCCGTCGTCCTCGACGAACTTGCAGTGCGTGTAGGACCGCCACAGCGCCGTGGGCACGGGCGTCGTGTCCTTGAGGTAGAACTTGCCCAGCAGCGGCTTGATGGCGTTCGTGGCCTCCTCGCAGTGGTAGAAGGGCATCTTGGAGAAGATGTGGTGGCACACGTGCGTGTCCACAATGCGGTGCACCACCGAGTCGAGGTACGGGCCGAAGGACCGGTCCACCGTGCACAGCGCGCCGCGCAGCCAGTTCCACTCGCCCTCGCGGAAGTGCGGGATGTACGTGTCCGTGTGCTGCAGGTACGTGATGAGCACCAGGTAGGCGTTCACGACCACGTACGGCACAAAGTAGAACTTGAGCATGGTGTAGAACGAGAAGGTGTGCACGAGCACGGCCAGCACGGCCAGCGCCAGCACGAGGAAGACGTCGCTCAGCACGATCATCCAGCGCTCGCGGTCCGAGTAGATGGCCGAGTACGGGTTGAAGTGGCTGCGCGGCTTGCCCCAGTACTTGCTCGGGCCCGTGGCGTTGAAGAAGAGGTAGCCGGGCATCCAGCCCACGACGAGCATGTAGACGATGCGGTAGAGCTGGTAGAGCGGCGAGTCCTCCACCGTCTCGTTCCACGAGATGGCGGCCACGGAGCGGGTCACGGGCACGAACACCTCGTCGTTCTCGCACGAGCCCGTGTTGGAGTGGTGCTTGCGGTGCGAGATGCGCCAGCTGTGGTAGGGCACGAGCAGCGCCGAGTGCAGCACGAGGCCGATCATGTTGTTGACCACCTCGCTGGAGCAGTAGGCCTGGTGGCCGCACTCGTGGGCCACGACCCAGATGCCCGTGAGGTAGCTGCCCTGGAAGAACCAGTACACGGGCCAGAGCGCGTAGGCGGCGGCGCCCGTTTGGTCGATGAACGTGGCCGCGTAGAAGAGCGCGGCGCACGTGAGCAGGTTCTTGATGGCGTAGTACGTCGACGTGAGGAAGGAGCGCTCGAAGCAGTGCTTGGGGATGGCGGTGCGCAGGTCGCGCAGCGAAAAGTGCGGCAACTCGAGCGGCAGCGGCGCCGGGGCGCCCTCCACGTGCTTGTAGCCGGCCTCGGCGAGCTGGCGCTGCTTGGCCTCGCTGTCCGACGCCACCTTGGCGGCCGAGTCGGCTTCCGGGTTGAGGATCGCCATGCTGAGAGGAGGTGGAGCCGATCGAGAGCGAATCTGCAAATGAGGAGGGCACTCAGAGCAGGGCGAGCGAGATGGCGGAAGCCGAGGGTGCTGCCGGCCGGAGGAAAAGATGCGTAAATCCGGCGGTGGTGGCGTGCGGGCCACAGGTTATTCGGCAACGCCGTGGACGTCAGGCGCGGCGCCACCGTGATGTCATTCGGACTGTTGCGTCAGACTGCGCTCGGGGGCGTGCAATGGTTGCCCCGATGGCACGTCCGGTCTCTGCCCGAGCTGCGGCGAGGCATGTGAAGCACAATGCTGGCCGAGCACTCGCAGACATTGGCAGTGGAGCACGCAGCGGAGTGTAGTGCTGGTGGCAGTGGTCATGGACATCCGAGTGTGCTTCGGGCGGCTGGATGGGGGTAAGTGATGCACTTCAAGGTGATCCAGCACCACTGGAACGTTAAAAGGAAGGCCCAAAGACACGGCTTTCAAATCGGCAGGCATTGCGAGGGTGAGCCCGGAGCTTCGAACACGATGCAGTCGTGGTGGTGGATGTTGGCGTTCGCATGCCAGTTTAGTGATGTTGCTCTACGACCGACGCCAATTGCGCTTACTACGGGCAGTTGGCAGTAGATCTTATACGGTTATCAGGAGTAGGAGCTCGACCTCGCGGAGTGCAAGCTGCTCGTGTGGATGAAAAAGAATTCATAGTATGCAGCGTGAAGCTGAATTGACAACGTACCTTATGATCATCCATCTCCTGTAAGCCCTGATCTTCCAATACTGAGAAGCCATGACCGACCAACTTGTGCAATGTTTTGAGCAGCGTTGACAGGCGATCCAAGGTCAATTTGAAGGCGTACAAGTGCAACCAGCAGAAAAATCGATGTCGATTCTGCTGCGAAGCTCACTTTGAACTGCTCTCAACCCTGGATCGGAATTCGATAACGAAGATGGCCTGGGTAGGAGTAGAATTCTTGTCGACCCGCTACTGCTATGGCAAGGTTTGAACCGCGAGCAGATTCACAGGTACGTCGCAATTTTCCTAGTAGGGACCAAGGTTACCCAAGTGCCGTCCCCGCCGCCTATTAGTACATCTACAACACCGTACATCGCATCCCCTCTATAATAGTAAGAATGAGGCAGTCCACCTCGTAATAGAACCAGATTTTGGCTCGACGGGAGCACAACAGCGAGTGATATCGGTGCATCCCGTAAATCGCGCGTGTTCCTGGTGAAATGTTCGCAAGTCCAACTACGAGCAAGGACAACAACTTGAAGTGGCCAGAGACTACAGTTTATTTTGGGGAGTCCTCTACTTCTCGTTTTGGAGGCGAAGAATTATACAATCACCATGAGCAGATTTACCACTTGTAGCTTGGCCAGGTCTTTGGAGATCTTGGTTTCGCAGTGCACGCCGTCAATAGGGCGTGTAGCCGGGCTGCCCGCTTGGTGCCAAGCTCTCTGTAAGCCAGCGCGTTAATAAGAACTTCGACAGCATCAGCAAAAGCGACTTCAGTTCGTGAAATCGGATGATGGGCCCAGACAGAGGCAGACTCAGCAACAATGCAATAGAGGGGGAACTACGCTCTCGCGATGAAAGCGGCCATGGTGTAAGCATTAGAACATTCTCAACGAAAAATCGTTATGAGTCGGTTTGATTAGGCATTCAAAGTGATCAAAATGTCAAAAGTAAGCGGTTCTAAATTTCGATGCCAAATGTCAGTACTTAAGCAGGTATATTTACCACTACCCCCGTTGAAAGGTTTCACTCCTACCCCTTATTGGTGAAAGGGGTACGTTTCCAAAATATGCCATTTTCAAAATCGCCAAATAAACCGGACCGCGGTCCTGGACCGTACTGCGGGACCGTCGTATTCGCACTTAGCAGGAGGTCCGTCTCGGCGACCAACCAATGGGGCCAACGAATGGCTGCAAGCCTGAAAGGCGCCCCGTGATGCCGGCAGCACTTAGTTCGGTTCTTTAAGTCTTTCGGAAGCAAAAAACATCACCATGTCCTCCACTGGAATCGCCGTGGGCCTGAACAAGGGTTTCCCTATCAACAAGAAGCAGGTGGCTCCTCGCCCCGCTGCCCGCAAGGGAGTAAGTAAATAGGACACGACAGGCTTCAGCAGCAGCGACAACAGACAACGCAGCAGCCGACAGAGAGAGAGAGAGAGGACGCGACAAGTACAGGGAGCTAACGGGAGCTGTGTGTGCTTTGGTTGATGTGGTGCAGCGCGCCGGCAAGAAGACCAAACTCGTGCGCGACATCGTGCGCGAGGTGGTGGGCCTCATGCCGTACGAGAAGCGCATCCTTGATATGATCAAGAGCGGCGGCTCGTCGGCCGAGAAGCGTATCTACAAGTTCTCCAAGAAGCGCGTACGTACTCGTATACAGATGCAGCAGTAGCAGCGATCCCATACTCTATAGCTGGCTCCTGCAAACTCCAGACTGGAGGTGACTAGGATGTTTAGCAACGCGATGCTAACGACTGTTGTCTCTTTTGCTACGACGACGCAAATTACAGCTCGGTACGCACCGTCGCGCTCTGCAGAAGCGCGAGGAGATGAAGGCGTACTACGCCGCTCTCCGTGCCAAGGCCGCTCACCACGCTTAAGGACGAGAAACCGACACAGTTCCAGGATTGCGGAGATGAGGATACCGACTTGTCAGTGGGTCGGGGCGGGCACGGATACTTTCGACGGTGGCGTGATGTCCACTTGCCGACTGCTCTCGCGCGTGGTTGCTGAGCTTTGCTGAGAGCGGCGCTGTGCGTTGCCCGTTGGCTTGGGCTGCTTCGTCTCCGTCGCTTCATTATTCGAAAATAAAGGATCGCCAATCACTGCTTCAAGCTCTCGGCGCGTCCCGCGTGTCAACGTGTTGCTGCTTCGTGCATGTATGTATCTCGGTGGTGTTGTGTATGTCTTGCAATAGACTGCAGGTGTCCAACTGTATCGACTCGGATCTACGGCGTTTCGCATGTTGAGCGGTGCAGTTCATTGCTGCATCCCGTACAGGAATCGCCAGCAGCGCAGAAGCAAGTGCAGTGCAGGAATAGCAATCTCGGCCTCGATATATATGCGGCCGTTGCCCAGACGCTCATGAGCTTGGCGCGTCCTGCTGGCAGTTTCCGCCAGCAGGTACTACGTGCATGTGCTCACTTATTAATAGGCAGTAATCAGAACACGTCTGGCATCCTCGCACAAGCGTCGAGGAGGGGAGGAGGGGCCTGGGGACGAGTGGAATCTTAGCGTCCTGCCTCCCACCACGCACCGCACAGAGCGACGAGGACTCGACAGCGAGAGCAGGACGATCGGACCCAGCGACGGACGCACCAAAGTGCACGAGTGCAAGCCAAGAAACCACCACCAGCAGCCGACCACGACGGGTCGCGACGTGCTTGAGCGCCAAGAATACACGACGAGCACTTCTGGTCCTTGGATTCCTGCGCCCATGGGGGTCGAAGCCAAGGAGCATCGACGCCGACTGCTGCTGCACTCGATGGCGGCGCTGGCCCGCCGCACGGTGGGCACGAGCGTCGCCAGCTCCACGCCAAGTGCCAATACGCTTTCGACTGAGGTGGCGACTGGAGTCGCCGTCGCCCTTTCTGCCAGCTTGTCAACGATGCCGAGCGCCGCGCAGGTTGACGAGAACGAGCTGCGCAAGGAACCGCCGACGGGGCCCTGCATTTTGCCTGCTGCCCACCAGCCTCGAATGGCTCCGCTGCGAGCGATGCCGCTGCGGATCTCGCAGTCTTCGCCTCGACTTGTAGGCGCCTCGGTGGTCGCAAAGCAGTCGACGGTTGAAGTCGACCATGTTGAAGACGAAGGCCAAGACGAAGGCTCTTGTTCCAGCAGCAGCAGCAGCAATATCAATCCTCCGGTCATGTCGAGACGGGCGACAAGTGTGCTGGAAAACACGAGCGACCACACGAGCGACGAGTCCATCATGTACGCGGTGGCCTTGCTGCGTAAACTCCAGCAACACGCGTGCGAGAGCGAGCGTGGCGAGGCAGCCGTGCAGCGCGAACAGATTGACCAGATCTTGCATGGGTTTTCTCGCGCTCTTGAAACAGTGAGCTCGACGTGGGACGAGCGGAGCGTCGAGAACACCATGCAAAAGCTCTTCGATACGCACTCGAACGTTTTCGACGAGAGCATGCAGAACTTCTTCATCCAGAACTTCCTGCATGAGTCCGAGAGTGCCAAGACCTTTCGTACAGCGCTGCGTCAGACGAGCATGCTACGCCGGTGTCTGTTGGCAATGTACTCCGAGAGCAACGGTCCCAATGGAAGCCGAACCAATAGTGAGGGCGACGACAAGGGAATTGCCGCTCGCCGTTGGAGTGAGGCAGTTACGCGGATCATCAAGCAAAAGGAGGAGGAGCGCCGACGACACTCGATTGAAGTGTGTCCTGAAGTCACCAACCCCTCCATCGTGTCAGCCGTGAAGAACGAAATTGCCAACATCGATTCCTGGAACTTCGATGTTTTTGAGGTACGTTGCGTGACTTGTGAAGACTTATCGCTATGCCAGCCTGACTGTAATGTCCTTCTCCATCCAGATCGCGACGGCAGTTCCAGGTCAAGCACTGTGCATCGTCGGTAATGCACTACTAGAGCAGTACGATTTTTGCTGTCACTTCCGGACATCCAAAGCACGCGTGCAATCGTTATTGCGGCAGTACGTTCACCACTCGAAATTCTGACACTTCCTGTACTGTGTGCTCACCGCTCTCGTCTTGCCAACCTTCTCAGTGTCCAGCGAAGATATCATGCTCACCCGTATCACAACGGTATGGTCCATCATTTGCCGCCATTGTTCCAGCGGCACTAATTCCACTGTACTGACGAATATCTGTTCTCGCTTCGACAATAGCTGAGCATGCTGCAGACGTCACCCAAACTCTGCACCACTTTCTATCAGTCGGAAACTTGGGCAGTCTATTCACCGAGCGAACGAAGTGCACTGCACTCCTGGCAGCGATCATCCACGACGTTGTACGTGCACTTGTGTATCTGCAAAATCTTCGGTTCCATTAACGCCCTTCCGTTGCCGTTTGCTCTGCAGGGCCACACAAGCTACAGCAACAACTTCCATATTACCATCAACGACGAATTGGCCGTACAATACGTTTACCGCTCTCCACTAGAGCACATGCACTGCGCGCTCGCCTTCCAGTTGATGAAGGACTCCGAGTGCAACATCCTCCAAGGTCTAACCAAAATCGAGCAGCACGAGGTGAGCAGTGAGCGACCAGCATCGAGCAACCCACTGAGCATCAACTAACTCATATTTTTGTCATCTTTCAGGTCCGCAACCTGATCACCGACATGGTCCTCGCCACGGACAACAGCGTGCACTCTGCGTACTTGAGCAAACTGGACAACCTCGTTCGGATGTGCGTTTGATGTGAAGTAACTGCACCCCCACAGGCCAATAATTGACACCTTGCTGTGCCTTTTCTTCCTCAGAGCGACTGAAGAAGGCTGGAAAGCTGCCGACCCGGACGACGACCGCCTCGTGCTGCAGATGGCTCTGCACGCCGCCGACGTGTCCAACCCGACCAAGTGTCTGCGCACGTACCTCATCTGGACAGAGCGAATCCAGCAGGAGTTCTACCAACAGGGAGACAAGGAGCGCGAGTTGCTGCTGCCTGTGAGTATCGGCTACGACCGAGAGCAGCCCATTCCACTGGAGAAGATGCAGGCAGGTTTCATCATTGGCATCGTCCGTCCGCTCTTCCTGTCGCTCAGTCACTTGCCCAGTGCGCGTCTGGACCACTGCATGGCGCAGCTGGACGCCAACTTGAGCCACTGGCAGGAGGAGATCAACCGCAATCAGCCCACCAAGGCCGCAGCAGACGCCGTCGACTGCACATAGCGGCGAGCAACTATGCCCATAGGTAGGTAATAGGCTAGGCTAGGCTAGGCAGTAGTAACTTAACAAGATGATGTGGTAGACACCAATATACATACTAAGTGCGATTCGCAGCCAATCCGCGTGCGGCAGCCACCCGCCTCTCGTTTTCCATTTGCGCCCCCTACTGCTACAGTCAAAAGGAAGCAAGGAAGACCGCCGACAAGATGCTGAGCCTCGTCAAGAAAGTGGCGACCGCGGCCAAGCCGACGGCCCGCCGTACGCCCGCGCAGTCGCGTCTCATGAGCCACGGCCCTGCGCCTCCCGAGGGAAGTCTGGAGGCCAAGGTCCGCCACTACCTGCCGGAGGACTACCACGTACGTCAAAGAGTTCTACTGAAGAGATCCTACAGCTACTGACTCATAGTGAACTGCTGCTACAGATTGTGCTGGCTACGCTGGGCGCCTACACGACGCTCATCATGCTGTTCAAGCTCAAGCCTTCCAAGAAGAAAGAGGAGGAGATCGTCATCCGTACGTCTGCAGGTTTCTGTTCTTGTGGAAATCATTGGAGTCAAACTGACTGTTGTGGTCTCGTGCTACGTGTGCAGCCGCCAGCTCGAGCTCGACGTCCACGTCCATCCCGTCACTCTTTGACGACGAGTTCGACGAGTGGTCGAAGCTGCCGGGCAACCTCGCCAAGTGGGAGAAGAGCCTCGAGACTCTCGGCAACTAAGCGAGTTGCGATGAATGACGCAGGCAGCGGTCGGACTAGGAACCCACTCTGAATTCTCTCCTGCTTGATAGGGAGCAGGTGCGAGTGTGGCAACCAAGTCGTTGGGACCCTGAGATGAAAATGAAAAGGCCCTGGCTGAAATAGCCTGCGCAAAGTGAACTGTGTCGCCTTGAGCTTCTTGGCTTTCGATCCGTTTGTCGTGTCAGCGCTGCTATTCAATCGCGTGAATCCGAAGCGTGAGAACTCTTCTTAGTAGCATACAGCTCTTTTGGTCAGCAGCGCCTACTGAACCAGGCAGGATGCCTACACACAGCTTTGACGAAACCAGGGAACTCTTTTGATTGAGGTTACTTCCCCTGCAAGGTTGGTGTCTCTGCTTCCTGAGCTCGCGAATTTACCTACGCTAAAGCGATAGAACCATCCACGATGCATCTTGAGCGAAGCTCCAAGGTAACTCACAATTGAAGCAATACACGGCAGGTGATATATAGCAAATTAAGAATGAAAGCGCTCGCGTGTGGCGAGCAATAGACCTCCGAGCGGTCAGTCCGATCAGTCTCCGATTGACCCAAATTCAGGTGATCCGTCACCGCGCAGCCGCTCGCACAACATGGGCTCATAATGGTCACCACCACGGTCGCTTCCTGTTAATCGCATGAGCAAGAACCACGGCGCATGACCCTTCGAGTGGCAGATCGTACTCTGCTCCAAACCAACTTCGCCCCGAGGTCGGTGTGGCAGGAAAAACATCTTACCGCACCCCACCAAGACGACGAAAATGTCGCGCTGGTACGCAGTTGCCAGCGCCTCCAGAACGAAATCATCTCCCCATGCCACGCGCGAGTTATCAGGATCGTTATCCACCGAGATGAGACCGCGGCTGCTGTAGTTGAGACCGATGAGGAAGTGCCTGTTGTCACCACGACCTACTTTCATGTAGTCGCAGTACGAGTGCGCGTTCACGATCGGCTGAGCGAACTCTGTGTAGACGGCTTCTGCAGCCTTACCCCACGAGTAGCCGCGCTTCTGGAGCTCCGCGCACTTGTCCAGCAGCATCTTCTTGTCACTCCGACGCGCGACAAACCGCCGTGTCTGCACCGGACTGACGCCCCACCCGCCCTTCAACGTAGGGTAGTACAAGTTCTGAATGGCCTTGTCGATCTTCTGCTGCTCTTCCAGCGAGCTCGCGTTGTAGTGCGCAAGGAAAAACTTGGTGGCTACTTCTCGAATTCCTTCAGGTGACAATGGCTCGCACTCCTCCGTGTACAGTAGCAGCTGCTCCATTGAGAGGAAGAGGCAGTCACCAAACGGTAGCACGGGCGCCAAGTACTTGACACTGTAGGCCGTGTCATGGGGTTCGTAGGACACGCCGTCCTCTTCAAGAACACGCAGCAGGTCGCGACTGCTCGAGTCGATATTGGACACTCGTTGCCACCCCATGCACACGGTCACCGGGCGATCAACCACCGCAGGCCTCTCGGTCATCACGAAGCGCTCCGTCTTGGGTCGTCTCGGAGTGAGCAGCACCTGCTTCGGCCTCGCCTACACACGTCACAGTCATCCCGTACATTAGACTCTCTGGTTCCGTATACAAAGCCTCTATCTAGACAAGTCTTTGCACCATTTGCTGGTACTGTGAGTAGGCCAAAAGCCGCGAATCCAGCGCGTGTTGGGCGTCCATGACAGCTTCACTGTAGCCATCGTGGATGGTGATCTGCGTCGAGGCGTCCAGGGCCGGGAGAAAGGGCATGGCGACTGGGAATTGGTCTTCTTCCACTGAGGCGTCCGACGCTGCGTCCTCCTCCTCGTCCGAGTCGCCAAACGTCGCGCTCCCGCCCGAGGGCGACGTGGACGCCGACGTCACAGCCGTGGGGGACGCAGCTGTCAGCTCCTGCGAGACGTGGTAGGCGCTCGAGTCGCTCAGCTTCTGTGTGAGTACGAACACGTATTCCTTCTCCTCCTTGTCGTCCTGCATGGCTCCCGAAGGCTTCTGCGTCGGCTTCTTCCTTGCTGTCTCGGCTTCAAATGGGGCGAGGTCGAAGAAAAACCGGCCTTCTTATCGCGTGTGGCGCACACAAATGACACTTCAAGTGAACATAAAATTGATAACTTCGAACTGGTTTGCGTCTTGGACTCCTGCTTGTTGCGCCATAACATCTATTAATACTAGTTTGTATACTTGTCGATGCTCCAATGCTATAGGTCAATAGGAAACTGCTGCTGTTGCTATTGGCTAGCGATCGTGGTCACCTCCGCCAACAAAGCGAGAAAGTGGCATCACTAAGATAAGCCGAGGGATGTGACGGAGAGATGGCCATGGGATGCCATCTCACTTTCGAAACTGACATCAATCAACAACAACACCTAAAACGACACGCAACATTTCAAGTACGATGGCCGCCGATGCAAAGTCTGGTGGCGGCCTCGAGAGGTCCAACGGCAAGTCCTACATCATGTGGAAGGACAAGCTTATGACTCATGTCAACCAGTTGGACCATGAATACCAGACGAAGCTGCTAGAAAGCGGCAGCCTGAAGCGAAGGTGCTCATGGCCGACTTCCTGCGGAGTAATCCAGAGAAACTATCATCACCGACCACCGAAACTGTCGAACAAGAGGTGTTTGCAATGAGATGGGACGTCATGCATTGGACAAGGGGGAGGGGGGGGCTTCATAACCTGCTAAATCAGGTATCCCCAACTTCTTTTTGTCAACCTTGCCGGATGTGGTGTCCGGTTATCCGGCTCCTCGAAAAGGACTTTGGGCAAGGAGATGCGGCTGACTTCATTGCGTTAACGTGGGCCTGCAACTCAAGAAAGCCAAAAATGAGATCAACCGTAAATCTCGGAAGTTGTTGGGACAAGATATGGCGACCGGGCCCTGACTTTGTGTCGAGGGTCTGCCTCAGCTGCCCATTGAGTTTTGGGCGTCCTCAGTTTCGCAGGTGGAAAGTTCCTTGCACCGAATTTTTGGTGATAAGTCCAAAAAGGAGGTTGGACTTATGGGCAAGACCCAGCCAATTTTGGTCAACAACGTACGCGCCTAAAAGGGCGTGAAGCGGTGCAAATGAGGGTGCAAAGAGCTGTTTTACTGCTTTCAGACTGGACACTTCAAACTGCACTGCCCGACTAAGCTGGCCGACAGGGACGAAGGCGAACGTTATTCAGGACGGATGTCAACACTGCACCGGATGCCAAGAGGGCTATAAAGGCGAGGGCTGCCGCGGTCAACACCATCAAGGTGGTGGTGCGCGACGGCCAACAGCGCCTAAATGAGGGTGAAAAGACCCTTCTTTAGAAGTGTGCAGATGATGAGGCCATGGGCGACATTGAGTGCTTGGACCCCGCTCATCATGAGGGTTTTGAGGAGGATGGCAACACGGCGCAAACGCCAATTGAGATTGCGCACAGCACGGAAGAGATCGAAGAAGAGGTACGCAAACAAAATTCCTCTTATTTAAGGTTTTGGAGCATGTAACTCTAACCGAAGATGTGGGTTGTTAATACGGGTGCAGGCCGAGCTACAACACCGGACTGGAGCTGGTTTAAAAGACGTGTGCAACCTGGCCAAGCTCACACCTTCACGTACGGTAATGGGGGTATCTCCCACAACACACTCACGGGATCAATAAAACAGAACGTTTTGAACCCTAAGAGCGTCTCCACCGGCAAGTTTTAAAGGGAGTTTTATCTTAAAAGTAGCCGTTAAGATTAGGTCTAAGGTCTTAACGCCTCCAGTGGGAAGTCCTAGCCGTGGGTTTTACTTCACCAGGTCCTTCAAGTCTTTGCAAAAGTTCTATCCGATGACCTGGGTCTTAAAGGGTCGTGTGGTGCACACAATTCAACTTGCGCGCGAACGATCAATCCGCACGAGGATAGCAATGGGGAAAGGGGCGGAGTGGAGCGCTAATGAGACCGTTCAGCTTTGCAAGTCGTGGTTGCATTCGTCACAAGACCCCATCTGAGCCGTGGGTCAGAAGAAGGACACGTTTTACAATCGGATTTACCAGCACTGGCTTGCTCACAAGGGTGCCGACACAGACTCTCGGTCTGAGGCTGCAATTGCCAGCAGGTGGAAGAAACGTCAGCCCGAAGTAACTAAATTTGAGGGGATATACACGAAGGTTAAGAGCAGGGAACACTCTAGCTGGAACGAGGAAATGTACGCGAATGCTGCAGTAGATGTCTTCAAGGAAAGGCACAAGGAGCCCTTCGAGTTTCTAGCTTCATGGGCGGAGCTGCGCAACAAGCCAAAGTGGACAAGTCAGCTAACGACAACAGCCGGAACCAAGCGCAGGGCTGATGAATGGACCACCATCACTCGTCCCGGTGGTCAAAAGGCTGCCAAAGCTACTGCACAGAAGGCGAAAGAGACCTCTCTGGACGCGATCCAGTTACGCTTCGCTACAGCCGCTGAAAAAGAAAGCATTTGTGATGGAACAACATCTGCGCTTCAACATCTTCATGCAGACACCAGACAGTGGCGAGTCCAAGAAGTACTTTGCAATGCAGCGCATGAAGATTTTGGCTGCTCTAGAATCCTCGAAACAACGTTCAAACGATGGAGTCGCAACGGGCACAACGCACAAAGAAAACAATATCAACGAGGCCGGAAATGACGCTGAAATTCTTCAATCGGCTTTGGTTTAGGAAGGTAGCTGAGCTGCGCTAACTGCTTTTGCCGAATTTGCGCCAAATGTGTTCCATCAAGTCGCGTTTTAATGCGTAATGCACAATTTCATCTTTCATTGCTTGGGAAATGTTAGTGACTGGGAAGGCTTTACCTCCGACAGGAGTTGAAGGACTTACCATTTGTCTTCGTACAAATATTCGCCGTCGTACGTATTTCATCTTCAATAATCATATTGTGAAGAATTATGCAGGATAGCATAACGTCACCCATTGTTACTGGGCTCCACAGCTTACACGGAAGTGTAACAATTCGAAAATGCACACCGAAAGCGCGCTCAACGTCCTTCCTAACCCCTTCTTGCTTAACGGCAAACAGTTTTTGCTTCTTGTTGTCAGGATTGCTAAAAGTGTGCTGAAAAATTGCCCAAGCTGGATAAATTCCGTCCGTAAGGTAGTATGCACGGTCATAGATTGCTCCGTTGGCATTGTAAGAAATCTGGATGTCATTACCATTTGCCTGGTCGTCAAGAAGTGGGGAACGTTCTAGTACATTCAAGTCGTTGTTGGAGCCGGGGGTTCCGAAGAGCGCGTGCCAAATCCAGAGTGAACGTGATGCCACCGCCTTTAAAATCACAGTCGACGCTTTTTCTTTGCCTCTGTAAACCCCTGTACACGCTGTCGGACAATTCTTCCAGGTCTAGTGCATGCAGTCCAAGCTGTCAATCATACCAGGATAGCCACGCGCCGCATTTTCGTCTAGCAAAGCTTCGACATCATTTTGGGTCGGTTTTCGAAGATATTCAGGACCAAATAAGCGTATAATACTGCAGCAGAAAATTTTCAGCGTTGCTAGCGCAGTGCATTCGCCATGCAAATAACTTCATCTAGCTGATCAGCACTTGTACCGTAGGCAAGCATCCTTAGTGCACACGTCACCTTCTGTTCAGGGAGGAATCCGGGAAGGCCGGTAGTATCCAGCTTTTGGGCAAAGTAGTTGCTCTGCTCATCTTCTACAAGATCTGCCACGATACTCTCAAACAGGCGCCGGTGCATCCGAAAGCGCCGGCGGAAGTCTCCTGCAGGCACCAGCACCATAGCAGCATAGTGAGTAGCAGGAACGGTAAACAGGGAGTCAGGCACAACGTACTCTCGTCGAACGTCGGGTTATCCCCAAAGTAGTCGGACATCAGGCGCTCCCCCATTCTTCTTTCCCTCGCTCTTTGTCTGCCCGTCTCCCTTTAAGAGACCCACCGTGGCTTGGCTTGGCAGCTGCTGCAGTCCTGGGCAGTACGAAGACACGGAAAAACTCGTAGTCAGAGTCGTCGCGCTCGTCCATGCCAGTAGCTCGTCTATTCGGCCCTAAAAGCTTCTCTTGGAAATGCCTCTGATTGGACAATATGATAGATTAAAACTGGCGTTAAGACTCACCGCCGTACCGCGCGGAGTCTTATCGCTACGTACGACGCAGAAAAGAGCCCATTAGTCCTTTATGGAAGTGAATCCACCGGATAAGAAGTCCATATGAGACCGCCCCAAACAAAAGCGGTCTTACCTATTATTATTACAGTTGTGAAAAGTCGCCTTGAAGGCAGAGCAGCTCGACTCCCTCCGCCGACGCGACTTTTCAGGAGGGCCTTCGAAAAGATTTCCTTCCAGTGGCAATAAAACAGCGTGTTAGGCTGCTAACTTTCGCCGTCTCCTGATCAAATCGCAATGGTCGGGAAAAGGCCTGCCCTGCGTACGCTCAATCTACCGACTGCGACCAATGCAGGCCAGAGCAATTTTGCGAATCCCAACATCCTTGCCAACAGCGGAGAAAGCGACGACAGCAACTAGGTAACGGAGTGTGCTCAAGCCAGCTGCAGCGAGAGTGACGACGAGTTGCCTGACGCTCAAGACCTCATAACAGACCGCGTTGAACTTGTGATTGATCGGCCGTGCTGTTCGGAAAAAAACTGTCTCGCCGAAAAGACTGAAGCAGCTACGGCCTTCTTACACGCCTACATGAGACTTTGTAAAACCAGTCAGCGGGTCAGCCTAATGACAGCAGTAGGCGTAAGCTCCTCACTCGCAGTAGAAAGGGAGGCCACGAAGCGCGACCGAATGAGTATTTCATTCCTCTCGTTGGCCGCGTTTGCAAGAAGGATTTTCAGGCAGCCTACAGTGTCAGCAATACAACCCTTACCAAGTACGTACTCGAAATGGCGCTCATGGCACTTCCGTTTGTCTAATTTCAAGCTATTGTATTCAGGCGTCGCAAGCTGTTGGCAAAAAATGTGTTTAGTTTTCAAGATCACAAGAATCACGGTAATAAATTTGCACAAGTGACTAATCGTGATCATATCGCTAGCTGGTTCCGCCAGTATGCAAACGATATTGGAGAGGTTGTTCCTATTCGATTTCGCCACCAGACTTCAATTGATGGACGGTTGAAGCTGCACTACACAAAGCAAAATTATTTACTGCTGCCGGCATATTTAACGTGGAATCTGGTGCGAGAGTGCTACATAAAGGAGACGAATGATGAAAACAACGGCGGAAAGCATCCGTCTCTGACAACATTTTGTCGAGTGCTCAATGAAGAGTGCCCTACGATCAAAATTAGGTCTCCTCGAGATAATGTGTGTGACGACTGTGTAATTTACCGCAACTCCATGAGCATCAATCCAACCGTCAATGAGACTGAAGCTTTAGCGAGTCATGTCCAGGATGCAAAAAGTATGCGGTTTCAGTACACAAAGGATAAGGAGATGGCTTCGGTCGACCATATTGTCACCACAATCGACTTCTCGCAGAATATCGCAATGCCCCACAGCGCTCAAACACCATCTATGTGGTATTTTCTCAGTCTTATCAACGTTTCGGTATTTGGGATTTACAATCAGCTAGACGAAAAGCAATGGAATTTTGTCTACTCGGAGCGTAAAGCTGGTAAAGGCAGTAACGAGGTGATATCAATGTTGGATTGGTTTGCAAGAATGCAGAATATTTATGGAGATGGTGCTGGTGAAAAAAATTGGTCACTATATGCAGACAACTGTGGCGGCCAAAATAAAAATAATTTTGTTGTGAAGTATTTACTCTTTCTTGCGCAAAGTAAAGCAGTGAAATCGGTCCGCCTAAATTTTTTTATCAAGGGCCACACGAAAAACAATTGTGATCGTGGATTTGCGAATATAAAACGTCACTACGCGAAAAGAGATTTGTGGACTCTTGGTATGGTTGAGGAAGCTGTAAACAATTCAGCAAAATCCAATTGCTGTACACTGTTGGAAAACGAGAAGTCGAAATTTCAAGCTTCCACTTCAAAAACTTTACAAAGACTTGAAAGGTATCCGAAGTTACCAGATATTTGTCATGGATGCCAGCCAACCCGGCATTGTACGTTGCCAGAAACGCCCAACTAGTACACCGGTTTTACGATCCGAAGTTGATGCAGTGCTCAGTCCAGAAGCCATTGCAGCGTTTTGGAGTAGCGTGCCAGCAGCAACCCCACCAAAGGTGAATAAGGAGAAAGTGGTTGATATTCACAAGAAAGTTCTTCAATTTGTGCCTCACTTGTATCGCAACGACCCACTCTACATTGTTCCGGATGAGATGGAGATTGCGCAAGTACGTGCTAAGAAACGTGCACGCCAAACGAAACTTGACAGTGAGTAGACTGAGAATTTAGTTTGGGCGATCATTGAGTGTGTTGAGTGCTGAGAAGGCTACCGTTTCGGTATGTGCTCCGCGGAGCGTATGATCACCGACGTTTTACCGCCAATCGCCACTGCTGTGGTCGGCACCTGCTGCATCTTGTTCTTCCTCGTCCGACACACAATCAATCGTGACCATCAACGCCGACTTTCGCTACGACTCAATCAACTTGTGCACGCCCAACTACTTCTCCAAGCCCACGTCGAGCAGGCAGTACAAATTGTAGCTTTTAAACTAAAACCCACTTGTTAATGTGTACCTACTGTGACAAAACCCTATACAACTATAAATAAAAGGAGACTGCGCGTCGGTAAACCGGAGCTCATCACGTAATTTGAAGAGAGGAACAGGGCTGTTTGTGCATTTTTGACGGTCTTCTCGTGCGAACCACGCAAAATCTGGTGGTAGATTCGGAATCTACGCGCCAATACGAATGCGGACATATGTAAATATCAAAATTTGATTTTCGCCAACTTGGAGTTGCCGCTGCCTAGCCCTCGATTTCTCGGCTTGTAGACGTGTTTCTGCAGCAGGAAGGGGCTCAAAATGAAGCTAAGACTCTGCTGATGTCGAGGGTATGCATAACTACAAACGCCAATTTTCTTACTAAGACCGCTTTTGTTTGGGGTGGTCTCATATGATAATCAGCTATATTTCTGCTCTAAAGTGTTTGAATCGAACGATATACGTCTATTCCATTGATGATCATGTGCTTGATCTACTCTCCAACACGTTCTCTACCGTATCATCGGCGGTTAGGGCTGTACAAGCGATTCAATTGGAAACTAGCCTTCTTCCCATTCTACCCTGTAACTGCCCAGGCACCTCCCCCGCCTCTAAGCCCCGAAAGATGTCGTCTCGTCACCTTCCACCGTCGACGCGTACTCCGCCATGCGCTACCGCACGTGCGAGACCGAAACCGACTGGGGTGCGTTCATCTCACCGTACGTTGTTATAGTTAAAAACATCGTCAAGGACGCAGGAGACTCGTGCCCGAGCTGCGCAAGCTGCGCACTTGCAGGCAACGCTGCTGATGTTGGAGGACCGTGGAAAAGCTCGGCGCGCAGAGCTCGGTCAATACACGGCCGAGCCCGAGTGCGACGACTCGGACGCTACGTCCACGTGCCCGATAGTTGATGGGGTTATCCGTGACGGCGGTGCGGACGCAGTACTCCGTCTCACCAACTTCCCCCAAGAGAGTTGAACGTGTTGTCGTTCTTGGTGCGTAGCCACATCTACCGCTACTGGAATGTTGGGCGTGGACGCCGCTTGACATTTGCAGCCAAGGACGTCTTCTTCATGCTGCTTGCCGTCAAGAAGTGCGGTGGCACGTGGACATGCTGTCGAGAATTTTTAGGGTCAAGACGCCCACGTTCATCAAGACGATCACGGGCTTCATCGAGGTGGTGGCCCCAAAACTGTACGAGGAGTGGGTAGCCTCGCAGCTCGATGAGGGCAACATGAGGGCGTTGGTGACGTCGGAGCACACGTTCCAGAACTTCCCATGTGCCTTGTACGCCACCGACGTCACGTTTCAGCAGTCGAATTGTCCCAGTGGATCGATGGCAGAAGCTATGCCGTTCTACAGCGCTAAGCACAAGTTGTATGGGTTAAAAGTTGAGGTAACCGTCAACCCACATGGCCTAGCTGTCAACTGCACCCGCCATTAACGCGGCAACACGGCCGACAACACTATGTTTAGGAACAACGAAGCGTTCCACCAGTCAACCCGTCGAAAGGTCGAAGGCGACCAACGTCTTCCAGACGCCGGCCCGATGGCGTCGGACTACCCGGAAGAATGGGCGGTTCTAGCTGATAAAGGCTATCAAGGCCTCGGTGACCACGTTCGGTGCATTCACCCTAAGAAGGGCAACAACCTTATCCCGGAAGAGCAGCGCCAAAACGCTCTTATCTCTAGTGACCGAGTAATTGTAGAGAATTACTTCGGTCGGCTGTGCGAGCTCTGGCGGGTCTGTGCGGAAAAGTTCCGCTGGAGTGAACCGCTCTACGATGACATCTTCCAGATTTGTGTGAGTCTCACCAACTACCACGTCACCTTGAACCCGCTACGAGAAGAATATAGGTCGTACCGGCAGTTTCATGGCCGGCGTTTGGCGATTGGGGCAGATATAAAGAAGAAGCGCCGTCAAAGTCAAGACCGATAACGGCGCAATAAGCGCATCCGACAGCAAATGGATCACCCTGTGCACGACGGGCTCGGAAGCTTCAGCGATCTTAGCGATGCCGACTCCGAGATCACCCAGATGTTCATTTGATTGGATACCCCCTTCCTAGGAAGTGATACAGTTGATGAGGAACTGTTTCGCCTCTTTTCAGTTGAAGATTAGTCTCTGCTTTCACTAGAGTAAATGCGAAGTATTCCATCTCTTCATATGCTATACAGCTCAGCTAATAGTTTTTACAACGCGCAGGGATTGATAGTCACTTCGTTTGGGGTGGTTGAATATTCATAACGTTTCACGATCGGATTTGAATCTTCATATTCAAAGTTATTCGTTTAGGTATTACCGAAATCGATATGAATACTCAAAATTATTAATACGTGTACTAATATTCCAGAGGATGAACTAGCGTTTTAACAAGCCCCATTTTATGTCTGTAGATCGTAAACATGGCCATGAAATCAATGAGAGGCTTATAGCTTACATGTGAGATGCAATTGCAGTCCTAAATTTCCACTACCAAACTTCGATATGATCGAGCTACGCTGTCCAAACGGCAACACAAGGAATCTGGATGAGGTGACTTGTTCTGTCTAAGATCACGCGCAGCAGAAGCTGCATGGTTTCCGCTCACCCCCTCCACCATTCTGTAAATCGCTTGGCTGTTGTCTTCGAGCGGCATTTGCTTCTCCGTACGACCGCCGCCCTTGGGATACTCATTACAAAAAGGAAAAGTCACTGAAGCTGCGACATATTACCAGCGATTGTAATCGGTGGTTGTGACTGTATATCGTGACCTATATTTTTGCTTCGAACTAAACTCCGCAGTGTCAACACGAGTACTCACGCACATTTCGGTAGTATCATGTTGTATGTGTTTACTGTACCGAAGGGTGCAAAACAACTCACGTTGGTTGCAAGATCATGAGAGCTATGTGTTGTAGCAACTGAATGCCATTTGGGCGTGAATGCTTGCTGTTTTCAACGGATTTCGTCGGCTTCGTAGTGATCAAAAATATATGTATTAAAACTTATTAATATGGCCCACTTCGTTTGGGCAATTCAAATTATAATATTAATACGGCCGAACCAAAACAAATACACATATTAATATTCAAACGAATATTTGAAAAGTATTCAAAAGTATTAATATATTACTTCTCTGGCCCACTCTAAAATGGCCATTAAGTTTTTTTGTGCACCACATAGAAATGCGCTAACAGCCACGATTGGATAAAATATAATGGCAAGGACGCGACGCCACAAACGTTATTTCAATGGTCAGTGAAGCTCAATTCGTGGCGTGCTTCCCACACTCAAATTCGACACTCAAGCACATGACTCAACCGTGTACGTCCAGCAAGACAATGCTGGACCTCACGTCCTGGAAGACGACGCCGAGCTCGAGGCGGCAGGTAGCATCGGAGGGTGGACGATTAGGATGCGTTGCCAGCCACCACGATCGCTCGATTTGAATGTCTTAGATTTAGGCTACTTTTCGTCGATTCAAGCTCTACAATACCGCAAGGCGAGTTACGACACGAAGAGCCTCATTGCCGCTGTCGACGAAGCATTTCAAGAGCTGAGATGGCAAACACTAGACAAGTGTTTTGTTACGCTACAGAAAGTATTAGAAGCAGTTCTACGAAGTGGTGGAGGGAATGATTTCAAGCTACCGAGGGTAAGCAAGCACGTTGCAGTCAACGGCCAACTCCCCATGTCGGTGCCAGTAGCTACGGATGCCGTCGTCACCGGGTACTCGATGTTGTTTGCCTAAGTTTAAGTTTAATTCACCTTCAGCAAATTGGTAGCATAATTATTAGCTTGTCCCTGATTGGTCAATTCTCATTGGTGGTTCTGCTGAAAACGCAGAAATTAAGCAATAAACCTTGCGCTGGCGCGCACTAATTTGCCACGCCTCTGATTCAAACGAGAGGTTAGGAACTGGCCTGTCCGTTCATAAAGCGCTCGGGTTGGCGTGCTAAAAGTCTGGTGTAATATCGCTAAAATTTGACTGAGCTGCGACAAATAACCTGAGCCACCCCCCAGAGCGCTGCCTGTGATCGAAACTCAGTCCCTCAAAATGGCGAGTTATCCAGCGAAAAAAATATGCTTGTGCTCGCTGTTGCCAGGGCTTCATTATGGCGAGATTAGTGTTCAATTTTGAGCCTTGGTTCCGAAGCTATGGACCAAAATATGAAATGTTCATTTTGGAGTGGGCCAGAGAAGTATTTGACTATCAATCCCTGCGTAAGTTACGCGTCATAGTTGAACTTCATGGTAACAACGTATCTTCTTTTGAGGTCTATTGAGACTTCGTTTAAGACTTTCCGGTGGAAGTGCCCTAAAGGAAGTTTGAGTGCTTTGGCATTACGTGATATTTAATAAGACCGTAACTGTGATAGCAACCAACTCAGTTCATCTATCTTGCAAAACAAGGTTATTGGCATTTTCGGTCAAAATCAGGGAAATTTCTGTACCTTTTTGGAAAAGGTTTTAACATGCAGTAGAAATAGGTGGGGGTTATCATGTAACTTGTCTGGAAACACGAATTAAGTCTTCCAACTGGAGTCGATGAGGTTGAAGCGAGTAGTTGTAGGTAAATTGAAGGCTGATGTATTTTATCTAAAGCAAATGAAGCTGAAGGACTGCTGTCCTTTACCTAGGAGCGCCTGTGAAGCTGGTCCGTTAGCAACGGACCAAAGAACTCGTCCGTTAATAACGGATGCAGGTTTTCATACGTTACAGTCCTTCCAGTAGACGAGCTGTTGTCCTCGTGGACGGCAAGCTCAAAATATAAATGCGAATCAGCCCACGAACTTGGTGAAGCTGATCGAGAGGCTCCCATGAGGGTTTAATTGTTGAGTCTGCCCAGCGAACACGATATTGCTGGACTCCTTTGCGACGACGATGACCTGTGATTGAGTCGACGTGGAAATCTTCTTCGCCATCTGCAACAATGAATCGCGGAACTCGGTTAACGCGCCGCGAGTTGGTGTCTCGCTGGTATGCTTGAGCAGTGACACATGAAATTCAGGAAAAAGACGTAAGTCGGGAGATAGTGTGAGGCGATACCTGGAAGGTCCGGTAATTGCTTCGACTGGATATGGTCCTAGATAACGTGTCGCCAACTTGCGCCGTCCCGAAGCTCCAACATGGGCAAGGCCGAGATTTTGGCTGTAGAGAAGTACTTCGTCACCCACGGAAAACTCGATGTGACGCCTATTAGGGGGTTTCAGTTCTCGGGTTTCTCGGAGTGATTTCTGTTCTGTTTTTTCGACCCCCACTAGGGCCAAGAAATCAGCCGAGAAATCCGTCTCTGGAGACGGATTTCTAGACTGATTTCTTGCTTCTCATGTTCGCCTGTAAAGGTCGTACCGAAAGGTCACTTTCGCGCGCATTTCAAACTCCGCGCGCTTTAATCCTCTCACCATTCGCAGTATCGCCATCCACATGGTAGCCACGTCGGCATCCGCGCGGTCGCGGCAGGAGAAGGCGACCAAGGCGTCAAAGAAAGCATCGGGAAGCAAGAAACCACCGGCGAAGAAGAAAGTGAGCAAACCCAAGGGGAAAACAAACAAGTTCGTACACACGACACCCCAGCAATGCCTCTCAATCATCCAGTGGCTGGAGATCCCAAGCAATTTCAAGATCATTGTTGGGGAGACCACTAGTGGCAAGACCGTTGCGCATGGTGTCGGCATTACGAAGATTGAAGGGTTCAAACGGATGGCTGGTTACGTCCATAGCGCCATGCTTGGACACATGAGCTCGGCTGGAGTCTACGAAGCTGCTCTCGCAGAGCCGTGGTCAGCCACAAGGTGCCAGAGACGTTGGAAGTCGTATTTTGCTCGTTATAAGACCACGCGCGACAAGCTCAAACACCAATCAGGTTTTGGTGTTCCGACTGAGCTTACTGAGCAAGGAATCACGCTTGATGAGATGATTAAGAAAGCATGCCCATACTACGATCGTATCGATGCGCTTTTCGGCAAGCAGGCAAATGTCGAGCCTTCATCTCACACCGTGGAGCCCGAGGGCGAAGATGGTGACGTGTACTGGAACAATCGCGATGTGGATGCCAGTCTATCCGGTAATGAGGAGGTATTTGCCAGCACTGACGAAGAAGCGTCTATTCAAGATGACATTGGTCTCGACGACAGCGAGAGATTTCTCAACGTTCAACTACCCCCTGGGGTTTCCGTATCCGACCTTATGCCTCCACCTTCATCTGTGGAGACCCGTGCAAGGAATGTTCAATCGAGTAAGCGAAATACCGTCTACTGTTTCCTCGTCATTTCCATCGCTCGCGTCACGCGATAATCCTGATGCGGAGAAGGAAGGTGACGCTCGTGGAGCGGAGAATGCGAATAATGCAAAACGTCGAGATTTTGCTAGTATTTACGCGGAGGCGGCTGATAAGCGGCTGCAACTGAGTGAGAGGCGCATGAAGCAAGATCTGAAACTAAAAAAAAACTTGAGCAAGAAGATCGCTTTCGCCGGCAGGAGCTTGAAGAACGCGAGCGCGATCGTCGTCAGCAAGCAGAAGACAAGAAGACCGAGAGAAAAAAACGTATGGGACTGCAGCTGCTATTGAACGGAAAATCACTCGACGAGGTCAACGCGATCCTCCAGGTCTTCTTTCCGGCATGAACCCACGAAACGATTGGCACTGTGTTTATTTCAGCATGAGCCTTTACTAGCTCGATGCCCCCAGTAATGCATGTTTTAGCTGTTTCCTCTTGCAAATGCCAGCTCGAGCGTTTTCATCTTCTCCCCCATAGTTGGTGATGTCATCGTCGTTGTCTGAGGTATTGTCGTCGTCCCATACGTCATCCATATCAAGTCCCATGTTGTGAAGCATGGCACACACAAGGATATGATTATTGACGACGACAAAATCCTCCTTCTTCCGAACTTGTGTCCTAATCCCTTTGAGAGACATCCAGCGATTCTTATACAAACCAATCGTGTTCTCAACTATAACTCGAGCACTGCAGTGGACGTCGTTAAAAGCCGCATTGTCAGGCTTCAACGCTGCTGCTTTCTTGTACGGCGTAATAACATGCTTCGACAAAGCATACCCTGAATCTCCAAGCAGATATTCATCGCCCGAAAAATACTTCGGTAACTGCTGCAGTGCTGGAGACTTCACGAAAACGGAGGAGTCGGCACATGAACCAGGCCAACCTGTGTAAATCATGAGAATCCTTTTGTCTTCATTGCACACAACTTGGACGTTCAGAGAATAGCGACACTTCCTGTTGTAATGCAGCACGCCATCAATATGCGGCTTCTGATCGAAGCACACGTGTGTGCCGTCCACCATGCCAAGCACACCGGGTAAGCCGTATCGTTCTCGATGAAACGCTGAGAACACTGCTCTCTAATAAGCGGTAGGCCACTTCACGAACCTGGTGTAGTGTTGAAGCAACGCCTGCCGCACTCGCCGTACATGCTCCAACCCCATAGTGACGCACGAGTTTCCAGTTGGAATTTCCATTTCCACAAGCCCCAAACCACTCCAGTGCAATCGCAAGCTGCACGGCAACATCGCGCTGAGGCTTAGTTCCTCGAGAAGCAAAGCGCACGTCCCCGCGAATGAGCGACAAAATTAACTCAAACGTTCGCTTCGTAACCCGGAGCGACTTCATGAACTCGTCATCGCGCAGCTCAAATACAAGTTGGCGGTGGGCGTCGGAGCGGGGAATGTTGATCCTCGTAACCAAATAGTGGTTCAACTTGACGCCACAATACAAATCATGAGCCTGCTCCAGATCAGTGTGCTCGGCAACAGATTCCTCGTAGTCTTCGAGCTCGTCGAGAAGGGCTTGGCAAAATATCGCGCTGGAGAGCGACCTGAGCAACTTTGCTCGCTCTGACTCCGGCATAGTGACCTGCGTATTATGTTGTAGAACGTTAGGAAGAGCGCAATGAACATTCCCTCGCCACAACACCCACCAGAACAGGAAACAAAGCGCGATCTTCTCTGGGATGCCCGAGAAATCAGGAGAACCGACAGAAATGAAAGTTTTTTGCTCTGTTTTTTGCACCCCCTATTGGAGTAAAAAAAACAGAACTGAAACCCCTATTGCGGTCGAACGACGTGCGCATACGCTGCTGTGCTGCGGCCATAGCATCTTGAGCCTCCAAAAGAAGGGATTGCTGGTGCTCGATGAATTTTGGTGCGTCTGACGAAGTTTCCGGATGTGGTGGTAGCGTAAGGTCGAGAACGGATCTCGGAACGTAGCCGAGATCGGCTTCGAACGGGGACATACCAATTGCAGAATGGGGCCGAGAATTGTAGGCAAACTCAGCAAAGTGGGGAAATTCGTCCCAGTCGGTCTGGTGCGGGCTGATGAAGTGCCGTAAAAACTCAAGGACGAACTTGTTCGTAACTTCAGATTGGCCATCGGTGGACGGCTGAAACGCGGAACTTAGACGAAGTTGGGTACCTTGAAGGCGCATAATTTCCGTCCACAGGTTTGATGTGTATTTTGCGTCGCGGTCACTGACGATTGATCGCGGTAGTCCATGAAGGCGCTGACAATCCGAGCAAAATAATTTTGCGATGTCGCGAGTTGAGGCATCCGTACGTGTTGGTAGAAAATGGCTGCGCTTGGTGAGACGGTCGACCACAACCAGAACCGAATCAAATCCACTGGCAGTCTTTGGTAGACGAACGAGGAAGTCCATACTAATATCAGTCCATCTCTGGTTTGGAATGTCGAGTGGATGGAGGTGACCGTGTCGTTTGCCACGAGGTGCCTTGTTTCGTTGGCAATTTTCACACGACGCGACGTAGTGTTGGATATCACCAAACATCCGAGGCCAGTAAAATGTTGTTGCCATGAGCATGCGGGTCTTGTGCTGGCCGGGGTGGCCTCGTGCCACGGTGGCGTGCTCCTCGTAGAGAATTTGGTTCCGTAAATCTGGGTCTGCTGGCACACATAGGCGGCGAGGCGAATCTATGTTAACCTGAAAGTAGAGCAATCCGTTAGACACTGTGAACCTGGCTAGTTTATCCGGAACTGGTCCGTCCTGCTTGCTCAACGCCTTCAAAACGGGTCCGAAAAGTTCGTCTTCATCGTATTTCTTGCGGCACCTCGTTGGGATGCTGGAGCGAGTTAGTCGCTGGAAGAGCAGAGCATGGGGTTCATTTTCATCCGATGGCGCTGTTAGCGCCTGAAGCACGGTTTGCAAGCTCACAGCTCGCGCCGTACCGTCCGACCAAAGAGGATTTCTTGAGAGGTGTATCAGCTACGACGTTCGTAGACCCGGCCACCCATTTGAAGTGAGGTTGAAACATTGCCAGTTCGTTCAGCCAGCGCGCTGGTCGTTGCGAGCAGGACTGTTGAGTTAATAAGCTCTCAATGGTCGTGTGATCTGTATGATGAAAAAATGGCTGATCAATCAGGTAAACTTTCCACAATCGCATAGCGTAATTCCTTCTCTCGAGTCGGGTAAATTGTTTCTGCACGGGAAAGTTTCCGGACCGCCGTAGGCAATGATCCGCTCTTGTCCATCGCCTGTCATTTGAAAAAGATATCCTCCAGTGGCAAAATCACTAAGAAGGTCCATATTGACGTGAAAAGGTCTGGAGAAGTCAGGGTTTGACAGGATAGCTGGCGAGGAGAGACGTTGCTTGAGCTCGTAGAATTAGTCTAAATGTTCCTGTTGGAGCTGAACCTCCCCCTTTCAGCTCTTGCCTTTTGTGAACTCGATAAGTGGAAAACACTGAGAGCGGCGAAATCCGGGCAAAACCGCAACGCGTGCACGCACGTCCCCAAGGAGGACTCACATTTCGTGCTTGGCCCGAGGAAACGAGCCAATTACGGATGAGTTCTGCTTTTGCCGGGTCTCATCCGAACTCCATCTTTGCCGCGATGCGATCACCCAGACAAGGGGATTTCAGTGGCGCAAAATGTGCACCCCTGGACATTTCGATAAAAAGTTGCTGCTCCTTGCAGCGATCCGAAAACTTTCTCCAAATCAACCAAATGGTCGCCGATCGAGTCTGTGGGGGTGAACACAAAGATGTCGTCGAAGTAAGTCTGGCAAAATTCTTGCTGGTCTGCAAAAATATGTTGAACAAGGCGATTAAAGCAAGATGATTCTTCGCGATCACGACGGGCTCGATCTTCTCTCTCCAGTTTCTCCTCACGGCGGCGTTCTTCAGCTTCAGCTTTCTCGGCCATGATGCAAGCTTCTCTGGCTGCGTTATCGTCGCGGCGACGTTGGCTCTCCCCTTCACGACAGAGCTCTGCCTTCCGTTCAGTCTCTTCGCGGAGAAGGAGGATAGCTTCAATGATACTTCCTCAGGCGCTGTTGACAGCGTTTTCGACTGCGTTCAGCTTCGACTGGAGAGCACAAGTTGACTTCATCGCGCGGATGCTCTTGGCCTTGGCATAGCTGGCCTCAAGAGTGCTGCTATCAGGCTCGTGGACTCGCTTGGTCCCTGTTGTAGCGTCGCAAAACGAGGTCAACTTAGTTCCTCCGAGACGGTTCGAGGCGTTCTGCAGCGTGGGGTACTTCAAGGGCTCGGCCTTGTCACGACTCCCGGGTGCAAGGTCGATGACGAGAGGTGGGTTAGTCGGAAGTTGTGTCTTGCTGATTGTAGAGGTGCATATCGACTTGCGTGGTGGTGGTGGCAGACATCCTGCTGCAGAGCGAGCCAGCCGTGGCGCGCTTGCAAACGCCTCAAGGCCCTTTGCGCCTAAAGGCGAACCTTCATCGACAGACCCGTCATTCGTGACCGAGTCGCAGCTCGCAACTGCGGGACCCGCCGCTTCGGTCGACACTCCCTCTTCCCCACACTCTTCACAGAAGCCCTCGTCGGGGTCTACGTCGAAGCGGAAGCCGGGTTCGATGTGGCGCTGGTCGGTATCGGCGCCGTCGTTCATTTCCACAACGTCGGCCTTTTCGTCAATGACAAGCTTCAGATCCTTCGCTCTCTTGGTGTGCGGAGGCATGCCTGGCATCTCCGTCCGCTTTCGAGTATCGTACAGCGCCTTGAATTTACGCTGTAAACCATCGTAGTCTCTCCTCAGGTGCTCCGCGCAATTTGCTAGAGTTGAACGCAGAAGCCAACCGGTCCCATTCGTCTTTGCCCAGGGGGAGGACGTGGTCGATATGCACCAACAGGCGGTCGATCTCCGCCATCGTGTAGATTGTAGTACCAGAGTTTTGGACCATCTGCAGGTGCACACTCAAATTGGTCAGGCTCTAAACAGCGAAAGTCATTCATGGACAGCAGGCAGCGTACTTGGACCGGGGGGCGAAGGTGGGGCGAGGCGGAGGAGCTTGGAAGGGAACTGCTTAGTTCGTGGCAAAAAGCGAAGTGAGAGATCGAGAGCACCAGGTTCCCGACCTCCTCCGCAAACCAGAAGCTGCCTCCACCACCAACTCACCTTTGATCTTGAAAGGATGCTGCCTGTCAACTTCAACGTCCTGCGCACCAAAACTTCGCTCGCAAAAAAACACTCAGTCGTTTGGTGTCTCCGCCCTTTCGTTTGGGGAGAAATCGCGCGCCACTTCAAAAGAAAAATTCCACTTGATTGTCCGTATCAACGTTAGACTTGTTTGGTATGAAAAAGCATGCGTTGCAGGACGAACGTACACCTTACATTTGCCCATGAATAGCACCAACCTCGTCTTGGCACCACAACAACTCACGGACCCTCCTCACTTTGGATGTCGCGATCCCCCGCACCTTGTTATTTCGCAACGACAAACAAACAACAGATCGTCTCCGTATCCACGGTCACTTCTTGACCTCGGAGTATTGTGAGTTCTACTCAAAATTTCCCTGCGCGGTTCTTCAAACCAATCGCGCACCGAATCGCCCCAACTCTCTAAAGCACTTATATTCACTATGCCAATTTGTTAAGTACGTTAGAGTACTTAATACGATGCGTCATGGCCTTTTTCATTTGACTGAAAATTGTATTGGGGCGATTCGGTCAATCGGCCCAAATCGGCAAATTTAGGCGGAATTCACAATATATTTTCCGTTGTCGTCACGACCACGGTGGTGCGACGGCCATCTAAACAACTAACCTACTCCCTTTCCTATCTGTCTGTCCTTGTATTCAGCGTCTTAGCGCATGAACCTATCGTGGGGCCTGCCCGGCCGGCGCTTTTTTGATACTGTACTCACCTGTGCTACAGCATACACCTGCCTTTGCGACTCAGCTATGCCTTTATTACAAATATAGCCCACTAGTTGTCGGCCCAAAGGAACCTGGAGGTGCCACCAGGGCCCGCCCAATCCTTTCATTACCAACCTAGCATGTGAGTAGTGCAGCGAGCCGACGGGGCGAGCGGAACGGGGCCGCTCAACCACGCACAGTAGTGCAGCGAGCTTTGAAAAAGCGAGCAAGCGGGCACCAACCTAACATTGACTCACCGCCGTGAAGCGGCAGCGCCGGCTAGTCGGCAACCTCGACGAACTTAGCCACTGGCTGGCACGAATGATTGACGAATCGTATTACCCCCCCCATGTCGATCGCAGCTCGAATGGGCCCGCGCGGTCGCCCCGGAAACGTTTTCACTACGAGTCGATAACCGTGGTTCCTGGGTTATTCGCTTCGCCTAGTACTCAGGTGCTCAATCTCTCCATAATATTGGCCCAGAACTTCACCGGCGTCAATGTCTTCCGAAGGTGCCACAGCCAGCGATTCCGTGCGCGTTTTACACCCCAAAAATACCTTGGTAGACTCGACAAGCCCATTGTTACACAAGCCCTCGTACGGGCAGTAGTCCGCGTTTCAGTAGATGTGCGCGAGCAAGTTGCGGCAAGAGTCTACACGGCACGAGGAGTAGCAATCACAACACCCGAAATGTTGAACCGCAGGGGACGCAGTCGAGAGCGGGTTGTACAACTCCCGCAAAGAGATCAATCGCGGCGGCCACTTACAACGAGTAAATGTATCGTGGCGTTGAGCTGGGTGCATCTGCGGTTGCGATGTCGCTGCAGATGCCATCCTGGCAGACGCAAGCAGCCCGGTGGTGCTACGCGCGGCGTCTCTAGACACAACCTTCGGTCTAGAGTATGGCATTGTGGTTGCTTGGCGGGCTCGATGCTCATCATGACGAGAACGCAGTGGTTTGCTCCGGCCTGGACGAGGTCGTGGCGGCGAATCCATAAAGACCATCGACGATGTAGTTGGGCTACGACATGCCTGGGCAGCGAGTTAGAATCCGAAACTGGGGCTGCTTCGCGTGGTGGTGGTTTGGTCAACCGCCTGGAGCGGACCTTGCACTGCTCATGCGTGAGTCAAGGCGGTGTGGCTGTGCTGGTGTCGCTGGCGGAGGCGTAGTCATCTTGTTGACTGCCAGACGAAACGTTGGGTGGCGAATTCTTGTCGTCGCTGGGGCCATTGATGCATCGAAACCTCTAATGCACTTCGGAGTGCGTCAGGTGCACCATGATGTCTGCATACAAAAAGAATGTTAGTCTGCAGCAAGTAGCCCTCATGTAACGGGTAGGTACTAACCGGTTGAAGCTGCTGTCTTCCCTCTTCGACCGCAGATTCGAAAGTGGGCGACTCTTTGGCGCTGCGGACCATGTAAGTCGTCCAGAGTGAAGGAGTCACAGCCTGGAATGGTGGTCACTTTGAAATATACCAACACCAAGATAAACGTGTAAGGTGGTCACACAGCATACTTCTAGGGGTAGGTCAGAGTATCGAGACGATATCTACGCTCCGATGGATATATGCGCGTCTAAGTCGAAGCTTAGCTGCTGCAAGTAAGTCACGCTACTGAACCATTTGTGGTAGGCGTCCACTGCAATGTTTTTGCAAATCATTTTAGTTCCATCGGAAAATCATACATCGCGTCATTTATCCGTGAGCAAATCTACCCAAGACTCTGGACAAGCTTTTTAGCCGAAACGCCCAATTCCTGCGATGTTTTACGGTCATCCACGGTCAACTCAGCTACACAATCCATAATACCACCATCTGCATTGAGTGCGGTGACAAGCTGACTTGGTGTGACGCAGTTATATCCCTGCTGAGCGTGTGTCCTTACCTTTTTCATTGCTCTCGCAAAGTGTGCATCCAGCATGGACTTGCCATCTTGGGTGCCAGTATGGATGTATCGTGCTACGCGAATTCCATGTGCTGCTCCAACCACGGGCAGCATGGTTGTGACCAAAGGGTTCTGATAGCAACTTGCATTGTCAGACTGAACGGCGATCGTTGTGATAGATGGTAAGATTCGCTTGATCGATATCGTGGGGGCTTCAAAAAGTGTCTCAACGGCTTTTCTTTATCTTGCTTGTTGTCCCTATTCGATATGTGGTCAGAAGTATATGTTGTTCACGGTGGAGTCTTCTAGGGGTGACTCCTTCGTCCAGAATCGCACCATAGCTCCGTGCCAGATCATACCCCTTTTGCCATAATGATCTACTGTTTTTTTTCTCGGTAGTAAACTGGCTCTGCTTTCATCTTGAAGTCGATGACAATAAGTGCTGTAGTTGCTACATTTCCCACGCAACGATCTCTTATTTCGTCAAAAAGCTCACGTAGCGTTCTTTGCTGGTTGAGTACACGTAGTCGATGTCCTAAGAAAAGGTCCAACTTCTCACGACAGTCCGACACTACTCCTAGGCAAATAGCATCTGCACCCGCCGCCCCTAGCTGTTGTTTGATATGCCTGATGATATTATGAAATCCGTGACAGTACTTGCAGATCACTTTACCCAGCTGCAGTCTGAACTGGTTCCAAAAGCCCAAACTTAATCAAGTGCGGGGCAAAAGCACTTTCACTTTCATCGCCATCGCCCTCAAACTGGCGAAGTGTACCATTTTTTAACCGGCTTTCAGTATCGCCATTTTACGAGACAGATTCTCGAATTTACCAGGAAGAATATATCGAACTATGCGCTCCAGCAAGTCGAAGTTGTCCTTGAGAAGGAATCCAGTAACATAGTCAATCGCAGATCGAGCTACCATTTCCCCATGCGTTAGAACCGATGCAAGCATGTAAAATGTTGATTTAGCGAGGCCGATCGGGAAAGCCTTCTTGTACTGCTTGAACATCAAACTAATTGATCGCCGTCGCAAAATACTCGGAAGGTCATGGTAAACACCATCGAGTTAGTGCGTTTAGTACCCCACGATACAAATCCGACATTATCTGTTGGCAAAATACTCGTAATCGCTGCGTCAGCATCAGTCTCGGCGAAATTCTTACGTCGCCACTTTGGCTTCTCCAACGTACCCATGCTTGATCAGATAGTGTAGTCACGTTTTCCTTTCCAGTAACTCCTTCTGCAAACATTAAGACAAGATACAACTTTAGCGGCAAGATTCAGCTCTCTCCATGAAAACACTGGCACAGAACTGCTCGTGCGGTACGTCGCTCTATACTTAAGCGAGGCTTCTGTAGCGTCATCTCCACAACTTGATTCTGCAATGCACGTAAGGAGCGCCATATAGAGATTCAATATGGCAGTACGCACCCTTGCATCTTCACGGCTTGGCGATACCTGATCCCAGAACGAAGAAGAGCAGCGCTTCTTACGAGCGCCAATATTCTTCCGAATATACTCAATTCGATCACTGGGCTCACGGAAAAACTGCATCATGTTTTTATATGCAGGAGCCTCACGAAAAGATGGTGTTGGAGTGAGAGGAGGCGGGCTCATATACCAGCTTGGGTCTGAATGCGTACGTGAGCTTTTTTTCGGAGTTGTTCGGGTGGAAGATTAGTTTTCGGAGCTGATAAAGAACGCGGTGGGCGACCGCGCGACGACGAGAAAGCTTTTCTTCAACCGTTAGACCGTCGTGTTCACATCCACATCGAGGGCAATCAAAGCATGTTGGCTCGGGGCACACCTTCACGTTGCAGGAACAGCGCGCTATGATTCGATTCGGGGTCTATAGTCCCGGCACCTAGATCGAATGATTTCTGCTAATAAAATGCATGCATTATTCAGGGATAGGGGGAAAATGTTGGTGTCAAACGCGGCCATTGACAAGCACTAGACGCTAGGCTCTTGCTAGTGAGTCAGTTGGTGAAGGCATTGCGCGCGTCGTACACGCCACAGAGCATTGAAATTCTGGCACATGAGTTTTCAGACATCATATATATTAAGGCTACGCGAGGCTGGGATAGGAATATAAAGTTAGGCTGTGCCCGAAATTTAGCTTAGTCCCAGTGCGTAGACCCTGTAGTCCTTGACAGGGAATTCCTTTGTCCCGAGACTAACGCATCTCCTGCGTCTGCTTCGTAGCCGTAGCACCTGCACGGGTTTCGGGCAAATGCAGTTATATAATTCAGTTTTGCCTAGAACTAGCTACGTGTAGTCACTGGTCATCTAACTGAAGATCGCCTTAAGAAATAACAGCATGAATGGAATTCTCATTGTATTGCCTCGATTCTCTAACGTCACTCAAGATGATTCTTTACACCAATCTCTGCCTTCATCGATCAACCACAGTCTCCGCACTTGACTATATATAAGGACACACACATTTGTACCAATGTGCGGTACAGTGGTCGTCGCACCGCCGGTGACGATTAAACCTGGTTGAGCTGTCCTATAAAGCACTTCGTTGCTTCCTATTCCATTATTATGTTGTAAGTTTCGTGATGTAGAGGTGATTTCAAGATTTAATTGCAGCGCTTGCTGTCTTTTTCAGATGTGACCTTCAAGGATGGAAACGGTCTTCACGACAATGTACCACTTGTAAGCGGTTGCATCATCTACAACTGCCAGAGCATAACGGTATCCAAAGGTGCCATATAAGCCGTTAACTATGAGTTTCCCAGTAGAGTACATATGCAAAGTGTGCTGAGGCTCCTCAGATTTATTTCCTACCATGTTCCGGTAAGACATTCTGCGGTCCTTCATATGGGCACATGTCTTGCAGAAGAATGGCACTTTCTTGAGTTCCGAGTAGGAATCATTAGGCAGCCCCTCAATTTTCTGGCTGCTCATACTCCGAATTAGACGCTCTTTGCCAACAAGGCCAAGGCGTAAATGCCACTCCTTGATAATATCTCCAATGTTGCTGTATTGTGCAGTAAAAGTACTAATCCTCCTTGGTTTTATACTTGGCAGGTAGTAAACTGTAACGTATGCAAACCTGCATCCGTTATTAACTGACGAGTTCTTTGGTCCGTTGCTAACGGACCAGCTTCACAGGCGCACCTAGGTAACGGACAACAGTCCTTCAGCTTCATTTGCTTTAGATAAAATACATCAGTCTTCAATTTGCCTACAACTACTCGCTTCAACCTCTTCGACTCCAGTTGGAAGACTCAATTCGTGTTTCCAGGCAAGTTACGTGACAATTTCGAAATTAGAGTAATCGCTCTGATCGACCGAATTCAAGGCTTGGATTTCTACTAAGTACGCACGTTAAGTTCGCACCTTAGTTACACCCGTTCAAGATCCCATATTTCCAGGGTATGAAAACACCTCGTGTTTTTGAAGCCAACTCGCCCAATCTGCGCCCCCACCAGCAACCTCGAACAGAGATGAACGACACTACTCCGGCCAATGCCCCGGCGACTTCGCCTTCCGCGGCTTCCTCGCGTGCCGGCACGGACATTCCACTTCCTGCCCCACCTGCAGCAAGCACGTCGACTGTTCCCCCTGTGTCCGAGAACAGTGTCCAGCTGCAGATGATGCAAATGATGGCTGTGCAGCAGCAGTTCATACAGCAGCAACACAGCAGCAATTCCAGGCTTTTCTGGAGCACCAGGCTCGCGTGCAAAACGAAATGTATGACAAGCATGCAAGAGCAACTAGGCAGAAGAGCAAGGCCGATATCACCCAAGTTCAACGGGATGGCCAATGAAGACCTGGAGCTGTGGCTATTTCAGACAGAAGAGCACTTCAGTAGCTACGCGGCTGAGCGTGACAGCAACGACTCCTGCTTTGTGGGCCCAAACATTTTTAAAGGCAGCAGTGGGGAATTTTGGACAATGAGCGAAAGCTTGATCCAGCAATACCGAGTGAGTGATGACGGCTGGGTATGGTGGTGCCGTATTTGGGTGCGGGCGTGATGTCCTGGTACCGAGAATTTAAGCACACACTAGGAGAAACCCCAAGAACTTGGTGCGTGTTCAAGCACCAACTGCGTGTTCGGTTCAGAGACAGTGACTTCGAGTTCAAGTTGTTGTCCCGGCTCTATAATCTCAAGGCAACCAGTACTCAGCAAGAGTATACTTCAAAGTTTATGCTCCTGCTCTCTCAGTCGTCACTGGACCTCCCGGAAATGGTAAAACGATGGTTTTACCAGCAAAACCTGCGAGCGGATACCAGTACGCACATCTCTCAAAATGTGTCAATACAAGAGACCATCAAGCACGCGCAGAAATTGGAGGGTGCGCGAAAGCCTGCAGCAAGCCAGGGATCTGGTGGTGTCACTCGCAGCAACAACGGGAACAACGGCAAATCCTCGATACATACTAATTCGTCGACAGAGGAGGCTAAAAAGGCCAGACCTTCTCGGCGCTACGACCCCGACTTCATCAAGAACGCTACGTGTCATATTTGTGGCACCAAGGGCCACGTCGCACCATTGCCCCGATAAAGGCAAGGCGCGTGCGTAAAAAAACTATTGGGCTCGGCAGGCTGGCGCCCCGCTGAGCAACTCGCTGTTGGTGGTAACCATACACCAACAGGCGGGTCACCTAGCCATGTTGCTGGAAAGGCAGCTGCAGCATCGCAGGCGTTTAACTATGCCAACGATAACCCGCAGATGTCGCACAGGCGGCGTGGAATTTATGGTTGTCCAGTATCACTACCTGGTTTTCCTCTCTATCGCACTCGGGCATTAATCATGGATGTCCCGGAGTCGCGAGATGCATGCCGTGGTTCTTGTCGGCAAATCCAGACATCAATTAGTCATTGCGTGCAGTCAAGCCTCGTTCTTCCGAGAATTTCTTTGGCAATTAAGCAATGTGTGCAGACCAGTGCAGCACTTCGTGTTGGCCGCTCGCGATGTGCGGCGCCCCGCACGAAGTCTGTCGATCCAGTTACAGCGTCACTGAACTACGTTCGGCAGCATGGCTACACTTCAGCGTTCGGCATGACCCGCTTGGTATCCCTCCGTTGGCTGAAAAAGCTCTTACGGGAGACGGACAACGAGTTTTGCTTTTTCCTCTCTGCGGGCGCCGAAGCTGGAGCAGAGTCCAAGCTGACGTGAGAAAATTTGGTAAGCAACCCGGTGTACTCTCTTGCATTGCGGTGCAAGGACAATATCTTCCGCACTGAGCTGCCCTCTGTTCCACCCTCTCGTTTCGCGGACATGGAGGCAACGATCGAACTTGACGACGAAGTTCCAGTTCACCGCAAACAGTACGCACTCTCTGGTGAAATGCGCCAGGCAATTCGCACGTGGACACAGGAAATGATTGCTGCAAAAATTATTCGCCTTCGAAATCGCCATACTGCGTTCCGAAATTCTGCGTTCGCAAAGCTAACGGCGAGTGGCGAATTGTTCATGACTTTCGAGGCATCAACGCAAAAATGCGAGTACATGCAAACCCCATTCCGCGCAAGGATGATGTTTTCCGTGCAATGGCTCGCGGCCGAATTTTCTCGGCGATGGATCTGCTTTGGGGTTTCTACCAGGTGCGGTTGCGCGAAGATTCCATCCCATACACTGCGTTCGCAATACCTGACGGTTTGTACGAATACCTTGTTACATCCATGGGCGTATCCAGCAAATGTGTTGCTAGCTTCTCATCCGACTTGAGCATCCTCGCTTGCTTCAGCGCTGATCATTTTCGGCTCGTTCTCGACTGCAGGTGGGCTTTCATGACCCTCGCCCACAGTCTGCGTCTGTACCACGTTCCCTTCACCAGCGCGCTTCCCCACCTGCTCCTCTTGTCCGCTGCCCATGCCCCCGCTGTCTGGTCTCTCAGCTCTATGTCGACCACCCCTTTCTCCATAGGGCATGCTTCTTCAGCTGGCAGTAGCACTCGTCTCTACTGTCGCCGTAGGTTTTCAGACGCCCGAGCTGTTGGGGTTGCTGCTGCTGCACTGCCGTCCGCTCAAAATCATTTTGCGCTTTTGTGTGCAGAAGCTTAGTGGAATCACCAACTACAAGTCTCCCGAAGTGCGCCGCCTGCTGAAGCTATCTTCCCCTTGGCAACGATGAGTAGGAAAGGGTACAGTTGGCTCACCTTTTCCTCGAAAGTCGCTGCCTTTTTTTCGAGCTCCTCCACAGCAGTCGGACAGCCACGCTGTTGACTGGCGTCACTGATTGGCCGTCGAATTCGTCCATGTCTTCGTCGCTGTCGCTCGGCGCAGAGCTGGACACCACCGGATAGGCAGGAGTTGACGCTCCTGGCGTCATCGACATGTCTCCGTCCGGTGTGTGCGGCGTCTCATCCGCGATGTTGAGACGCTGCAGAGCCGCAGCGTCCGGAATTTCCTTGCGGGCCGCCGGGCGTGCCGGCTGTACCTTCTGCACCTTGGCGTGGTCCGTCTTCCGAATCTTCAGCGGACTCGCTGTAATGTTCTTGCGGCCGACGCCCGCGGCAATGTCTGCCTTTGTCTTGGGCAATCCCTCTTGAAGTGCGGCCCAACCCCGTTCATGTCGTTGTGAATGCCATTGCAATAGAAGCAGGCGTTCACGCGCTCGTCATCCATGGGCAACGGTTTAGCCTTGCGCTTGCCCGGCTTCTTGGATGGCCCTTTCTTGTCAATCGACATACCCTTGGCCGCATAGTTGACCGGCACTGGCACCGGGGCATGCTGTCTGCCGGTTTTCCCCATAGCTTGGATCTCCGCCCTGCTCTTGTTCCCGAATCATCTTCTTCTCCACCTTTTCCAAGGTAAACTCGTCGGGCGTAAACGTCCCGCTTGGTCCCCACAGGTGACTTGGCAGCAGAAACAAGACCTTGCCTATCATCAGTTGACTTGGGATGAGGTGCACCCGCAGCATCTTTTGTCCCTGGCGGTTAAGTCGGTCCCGGACCGACCGCAGACGCTGAAACAGTTCCGCCAAAAATCAAAGACAGGGCCGCCTTTAAGTCTTGGATCATGTCCACCATGCCCATGGGTTCATTATGGCCAAAATCAGCCTCAAGTTGCTGACAGAACGCCGGCACCGGTTGAGATGCGAGCGGCGTGCTCAGCTGGGTCACATAGCCGTGCGGCAGCGACTGATTGAACAGGTCCCTCAGGCAGGACTCGTGCTCAGTCAGGAATGCCTGATTAGCACAATCGTTCCGTTGCATTTCTGAAGTATCACTTTGCTAGTTGCGTCCCGCAAGAGCCGATCTTGCTCCTGTGGGACGATTTTAGTGGGCATTGGACATACAAGGTTACCACCTATGCCGCATCTGTCAACGGCCCCACGCAACCCCTGTCTCACAGCCTGCTGACGTCGTGTGGATCTTCCCGCTCAAAAGCAAACTTTGGCAGTGCTGGCAGGAAGACATGCAAGCACAAATAAGAGCGCGAGCACCAGACAAACTGTTCAAGCTGAAGAAACCTGATCGCAAAACAATTTGTGGATGGGTGCTGCAATCGTGAAACCAGCTCTCCACGGACACGATTGCTAACGATTTTCGCGCCAGTGGGCTGCTGCCAGGCCCTAACTGCGTCGCTTCTGCAAATATTATTGCAGACTTGGAGAAGCTATCTCTGCTTGAAGATCCCGCTGTGGGCGGAGACTTCGAATTTGGCGACATTGAAGAGGAAGCTGTCGTACGGATAGTGAATAGAAATAGGTTCATTTGCTCTTTTTTGTGTGTTACAGTTTTTTTGGGTAGGCTTGAATATCCCCCCTAAACCTATTACATGAGGGTAGCCCTCTACATGCGAAATGTAGTATCGTCAAATGTAATTACTGGTCCATCACAACCGCCGTCTTTTCTGCTGCTGCCACAAAGCGAAGATGAGCTTTTGTTCCTGTGTTCTTTCCATCTCGAAACATTTGTTACTCTGCTTGCGTTCAACTGGTCTGGTTATGTCCCCTTCCCCGATTGGGCACTGTTGTCACTTGTTATCTTGCTGGTCCATTTAGGCATATCCTTCAGCCATTTCCATGCTGCGAGAAACTAAAATGACTGTTTGTGTCGACCCTGATAGACTTTAAATGCGACAACAAGGTACATCTCCTCACTCCAGCCATAATGCTCTTCACTTACGCAAAGACCCCGATGGACTTCGTCACTTCTGGCTGCATTCTGTTTTTCAGCGTCTGCCTATCACAGTTGCCGAGCGAACTTCTCCATCTTCGTCGCTCTTATCTTCCGGCCAGTGATCGTACAATCGGTTGAGAACGTTGCCTTCTTCTGTCCAGCGCCAAGAACAGGATCTTCCGATATCTCCAATTATGATCGGCATAGGTGAATGGTCTCCGTTTCGCCTCATTCCGGACCCTTACCCATGGTTGCCGTGGCGTAGATCGCGTTTCCGTTGACGTTTCTGTTTGCGAAAGGATTTAGTGAAATCAAGTCAAAGTAGTTGGCATTCGGGTTTATTTAAAGGCCGGAGAGCCAAGATTAAGAACCCGCCTAAGTTAAAACGCCCTTTGAGAGGTATCGGTGGAAGCGTTTAACCTTGCACGAGTTCTCAACGGATTATTTTTAACCCTTTCGCGAGCCTCCTTTCTAAACTATAATATACAAACGGAAGTAAAATGCTCCCTCGCATCCCGAAAGGGTTAAGATAATCTGTTTTTAAGCCCTGCCGCTGGAGATGCTCTAAGCGCCATCACCCAAGACGAAAAGCCCAGGGATTCGCCTCAAATACCGACTCTAACGCAAACCATAGCACTTTCCTCTCGCCCAGCTAAATAACGCAGTGCCACTCGCAAAAACCAAAATTTTAGTAACGACAGCACCCTCATGATTGCGGAACTCCGTCCTCACGTTCCACTTCAACTTCATACAACCAATTGTGCTAACAGCTTGCATCAAAGATGTCTAGATACGAAGTCATGCTACAAAAACACTTAGTTGTTTACCTCGATTAGGCTCCTGATTTTGGACCCACACCAACCTACAAGAAGACAGTGATGGTGACGATGCCACGGTACGTTATGTTCGTTTATCCAACATAGAAGGCTTGTGGCTGACACCACGTCTAACATAATATCCAACATATGGCCATGTATGGCGAACAGATTTGGCAAGGTGACGAAGACGAGAGTGGTGATGAAGCAGACGTTGTGCACGAGATACCTGCGTGTGTCATTGACACAGACCCCAACTTGATGGACGAAGGAGCTGACGAATGCACAGGGCTCAACTCCGATGAAGACCCAGAGCTTCGTGAGGAGCCTGAAGACGAAGAAGATGCTGACGACGATAGTTGGGACGGTGATTGAGACGTTGGTGAGCTGACAGATGAAGATTCGGACCGAGAACTCGAGGGGCTGCCTGATACGGCCTAGTTGTCTGCTGCGAAGAACGCACCGCTGATCACTTCAATGCGCACCGATGGCTGGGAGTATGGTACGTTATGTTGGCCGAAACCAACATAATCCTTTTGTTTCGTTTTTGAGTCAACATAAATGCTAACATATTTTTTTGCTGCTGTGTTTTGTATTCAGACAGACGCGACTAAATTTGGACCAGACCCAACGTATGCTGGGTTGTATGATGGGCCGTATGGACCAAGTGACAGCGTGCTACGCATTGGGGACGATCCGCTGGCATTGCTTTTCTATTTCCTACCGCCGAAGATTTAGTCCCAAATTGCTGTCGAAAGCAACCGCTATCACACCCAGTCAATCTCTAAGAGGGCCCGCGCGATTCGCAGACAGCGCAGTGGTGGTGAGGCAGAAGATCTTGCTGAGATTAGACGGCGGTTGTCAGCAGTTGAAGACATCCAGACTTACGAAGTCCTTCAAGTTGTGGCATTGCTGGTTGCACGTATGTTGGTCCCCATCCGGAAAGGCATAGCGGCGCATTGGTCAACGAAGAAAGTGGGAGTTCTACCGGCAAACCGCTTTAGCCTCGTGATGGGGAAGAACCGCTTCTTTCACATCATGGGGTATCTACACTTTTCGAACAACAAGTCGCCACAAGCCCGTACGGACAGAGCGTGGAAGATTCGACCGGTGATCGACGTGCTGCAACGAACATTCGCTCGTGGATACAGCCCCCGTCATCAGCTTCGATGAAGCAACACTGCCTTCGCGATCGCGGTACAACCCCATGAGGATCTTCAACAAGGACAAGCCCCATAAGTGGGGGACGAAGGTGTTTGTCGCTGCGTGTGCGAAGACCGCGTACTGTATGAGGTAACTATGTGCGATTGTTACGGCGAGCTCCGGCTTGCCGTTTTTTTTGGGGCCCAAGTACTTATGTTGACTTGTCCAACATAAGAATCCTGTTCCAAGTGTTGAGACAACATAAGATTAACTTACGCGTCTGTGTTGATGTATCTGCCTGCCATGATTGAGATTTATTGCGGAGCGAAGACACATTTACGTACTCCTGTTCCAAAGTATAACAACACTGGAGAAGCGGCTGTACTTCGAAACATGAAAGCCCTCTTGCCTCCGTCGCCGACCTCCCCATGGAGATTAGTGGTCACCGACCGTTTCTACACGTCCGTCAAGCTGGCGCTGGAGCTGCTTCATTATCGGATGTATCTAACGGAGACCATACAAACGGATAGATCAGGCTACGCTGCTGGAGTGATCACTGCGAAGAAGATAAAAATGGTGAACAGGCGGCAGGAACTGGTGCCGCCGCAAGGTACTACCGTAAAATTCGGATTCAGTAAGACAGTTGTAAAAAGTGAGATGCTTATACAAATTTCATAAAAAGACTATATTTTTACCAGCGGTAAAAAGTCTAAATCGCGCTGCACCATTCACTTAGCGCTGGTAACTCCATGCCATCCATCCCACTTCTGCTTTGACGATGAAACGTCGTCCGAAAAACAGAAATAACGTCAAGCTGACGGCGCTTGGCCGCGAGGGGCTAACCGCGATAGCTGCAGCAGCTGCCGTCGGCGTCCATCGCTCGACGTGGTATCGCTGGAAAAGCCAACAAGCAACTATCAGCAACTATCAAAGCAGCCGCGCCTGCCACGTTCTACACTTCTCGCAGTAAAACGATGTACATCAGGAACCCATCCCTCAAAAAAAGTAAGTTTTTGAGTTAATTTTATCGGGCTTTGGCACGTTGATACTAATATTCTTGTTAAGGCTTCTGGATTGGATTGTTGAAATGCGAAAAAATCGCTTTCTCTGCGTGTCCATGGAGTGCCTGCTGCTTATGTTAGCTCGCTATGACCCGGATCACGTCAAAGCACGCAGCAGAGGCGGCAACATCTCGTTCCTGAGGCGTTTTCTCAAGCGTAATCGCCTGTCAATTCGACGGATCACGCACAAAGGTAGAAAGAAGCGACCAGACATGGAGGTAAATGTTTCAGCGGTTTGATTCAACCTTGAATTTAGCTAAATTTGTGTTTTTATGAATATAGCTTGTTGCAAACGTATTTTCGCAGTCAATTCAGCGTGTCATTGAAGAGGATGGTATCCTCTCGGCGGATCGCGGTGATTGCAAGCTCGCCGCCGTGTTCAACATGAACCAAACGGCCATATACATCGATATGGCCGGCAAGACAACCGTTGACTTCACGGGAAACGCAACCGTCGACGTCCTGCAAGGTATTCTATTATTGTATTAATTATTTCGTGGGGATTTTACTCAGTTTTATTCACTTTTGGCGTTACAGGTAGTGAAATCAACGGGTTTAGAGCATCGGTGTTTCTTACAGCATCAGCGACAGGCATCAAACTGCCTCCGCTGATCGTGTTCGCAGGAGTTCCAGGAGGACCCGTATCACCGAAGGTTTGGAACCCTTTATTTGGGTCACCTGGAGCTGAGCATACCGTTCAAAAGAAAGCATTTTGCAACGAGGCGGTGATGAAGGACTGGATTGAACGGATATGTTTTAACATTTGTATTCGGAAATGAGGTTTTACGATCTAACTTTTGATTATTCAATAGATTTGGAAGCCCAGCGTCGAAGGATGCCGGCTGCTCATCTTGGATAGCCTTAAAGTCCACAAAATGGCTCGGTGAGGGAATCGCTCGAGCAGTGCTACACGCAGGTGCAGTTCGTGCCACCAGGCATCACAGATTTGTGCCAACCAATGGACGTGGCTGTAATGAAGCCATTCAAGGACGCATTTCGGTACATTTATGTTGTTTTTACGGCTTCTGTTACCTGTTTTAACTTGTTACATTTGTTATTATATCCTTTAGGAGGATCTATCTCGAGCATCACCTCGACAACCCCTTCCCGGCCTCGACATCAGAGAAGAGGGCGCTCATCTCGCGCTTCGTTGTCGAGGCGTGGGATGCTGTCAAGCCCGACACAATTGTGAAGGGATATGCGCGGGCGGGTGTAATACGAACAGGCCCCAGTGACCAAGACGGTCGTTTCCGCGTGGCTGCCATTGTGACGGATGCACCGCTAGTGCAAGACGACTTGGTGGATTAAAAGCTCTCAATACATGTTCATTCGCATCTGAATTTTGCCATCAGTACAGTAAGATCATTTGATGAGAAGGGGTGACATCTTTATTGCAATACTGCAAGCTGTATTTTTTTGCATGTTTACTTTGATGTTTTTACGACTGTCGCAATGAATCCGTTTGTCTTACTGAATCCGAATCTACGGTATCAAGCTTGCTCAAAATAAGCGGTTTCCGCAACTGACTGCTGCCATGTGGATGGACCGTAACCCGGTGCACTTGCTCTCAAGCGGGGAAGCCAACAAACCGGCGCCGTGAGTACGTACTACATGCATTGGGTTGCTATTTCGTTGTTAGTACTAATTGTATTTGTATTTTAGTGAGACGCATCCACGGTGAAATGACGCCGGTTCCGGCTCCAGAGCTTGTTCGCGACTACCACCGCTGGATGGGTGGAGTCGACGTCCACGACCAGCTCCGGTTGCAACGCTACAGCATACAACTTTGCTACAAAACACGCAAGTACTACAAGACTTTGTTTCTGGGGCTTCTGGACATGGCGCTTGTGAACGCGTTTATCGTTCATCGACAATATCGAAAGGTGAACAACAGGCGCCCACCAAAACACTTTTCGTTTTTCGAGGAATTGATGGAGCAGCTACTGGCAGTAGATTCAATCGATGCGTTTGATGAGATTGAGGTAAGTCAAATGTTGACCAGTCAACATAACCTCATCTGTTTGAGCTGTCCTCCAACATAATAACTAACTTATGGTGGGTTTGACTGTATTGGTGCAGCAAGCGACCTCAGCGCAAGATAGAACTGCTCCGTCGCCGGCAAGAGCAGATTCCACACAGCTGCAACGCAGCGCATCTTCAGCTATCGACGGGCATCGTTTAGAAGAAAACCCAGATACTGTCGATTGCGAGCAGGGTGTGAAGCGACGCCATCTATCATGCAAAGTCTGCGCCATCTACAAGGTCAAGCCTCGGAAGTTTACGAAATACTTCTGCCCGGAGTGCTCCAACGGGAACAAACGGTGCGTAACATGCTTGGCACCCTTACCACAAGCTTTGGAGTAACTCGTTTTGCTTCAGTAAATACCTATGCAACGTTCCCCGTGAAGGCAGGGTCAGCACGTGCTTCAACATTTGGCATGCTGATTGGAACAACGGCAACGACATTCCGCGTGACCTACTGCAAGAGCACAGGACGCGCGAGCGACCGCCAGCGTCGCGGCCAGGCAAGAAGCGGAGGCACAGGCAGCAGGTGGGCGAGAGCGGAGCAAGTGCTGGTGCTGGGAAATCGAGCGAAGAAGAAGAGGAAGCGGCGGAGGATGAGGCGTAGTGGTCGCGCCGTCTACGTGAGGTCGTAATTGGCTATGCATGGAGCAATCAATTGATACTGCGCTTCACCTTTCTTGTTATTGGCTATAATAAATGAACTCACCGCTGCTGGACGTATGCAACAACACAAAGATAGGCTTATCAATAAACAGTGCATATCTTATGTTTATTTATACAGCATAGACGGATATGATAGGCTCGATGTACTACATAAGCCCTCCTTATGTTGGAGAATCCTTATTCTACACACTAGCATGTCCTTGTTATCACCCCGAACCCGCGCCAATATATTCGGACTTAATTGAAAGGCCATACAAATTCCTTTATATCTGTATATGGGACGAGGTCAAAATATACCCTCATATTTTAGACCGGGAACTAAGGGGTTAACCCCTTACTTCCCATATGTTTAGCCTATCCACATAAGAGGTGTATAGCTTTTTTCGGCATCTATGTTATGTTTAGCGGCTCAACATAACGGGAATTTAAACTTGATGTTTGTATCGGGCACATCTCAAAAGAAAACTATACGAAAGTTAAGATAAACGTGGGGGGCTAAAACGGGCAAATGCACAGGCTTAGGGTACTCAGCCCCATCCACGGATCCACGGGAAAAAGAGGGGCTGTGCCACCCATCAAGAACTGGTGGCCGCCAGAAAATAATCCTTGTCATTCTTCAAAAAGCCGTCAAGGCGAGAGGTGCGATGGTGGCGTCGTCGGGCAAGCAGCCGCGCCGTCGCTTGACGGACGATGAGCGCCAGCTCTGCTTGGCAGGGCTGTCGGAGCGGCACCAGCGGAGGATGCGACGGCTCGTCGGCGGGACATTGCAAGCGGAGCCCAAGGAGAGCGGTGTGGCTGTGGTGAAGAAGAAGCCACGGAAGAAGGCGACGAAACTGACAACACCGGGCATGGCGAGACGAAATGTCGGCCCTTTTGAACCTGCTGAGGCCAAGACGGCGAAAGCTGTAGAGTCGGCAGAAGCAAAGGAGACGGCGGAGGCGGAGGTGATGCAGTTGGCGGTGGCTCCAGAGTCGGCGGAGTCGGTGAAGCACTCAATAAGACATTCCGAAGCTACGGAGACGGTGGCAGATGAAGTCGTAGCGGGTGTGGTGGACACTGTGACCGCGAGAGAGATGCAAACGCCTGTACGCGTCACATCCAGCGCGCCCTCGGCATCACAGCGCTCTCGCTCAAGCAGGCAATCATCGATTGCAACACAACGTTCCAGCAAACGTCGTCGAAGCGTTCTCCAGATTCTGCAGAGTCCGAAGACGATGATGGAGAGCCTACTAATCGCAGCTTGGACACAAGAGATGTGGTGGCGGCGAACTACCTACCAGTCGCCTGCAGAGTTGATGGCGACCCAAACATAATGGCGAGAGGGGCCCAGGCGTGCACTGGGCTGGGTTCTGACGAAGAATCGGGCGTTGAAACGGGAGCTGATGAGGACGAAGACGAAGCGAGTGATTGGGAAGCAGATTGGGAGCTCGGTGACCTCTCAGATGAAGAAACCCCAGACCCCGTCCGAACGGAGCTTCCTGATTCCTTGTGTCAGTCGGTGGCGAAGAATGCAGCGCGCTTGAAGGAGATGAAACACACTCGATGGGAGTATGGTAAGTTATGTTGGAAGTTTCCAACATTAGGATATTTGTTTTGCAGTCATCCAACATAAGGTCAACATTTACTAACTCAACGTTGTTTGCTCTGTAGACCAGTCGAAGTTTGGGGACGATCCGACGTACGCAGATATTTACGATGGACCTTACGGACCCTCTGAATCTGTACTCGGCGTGTCTGAGGACCCTCTTGCGCTGCTCTTCTACTACTTACCGCCAAGGTTGTGGCGCCAGATTGCTATCGAAAGCAACCGGTACCACACACAGTCCATTCCTGGCCGCGCAAGGAGCATACAAGCGAAGCAGCGCGTAACTGGTGGAGATCGGCGATATTCGCCGGCGACTAGCGGATGTTCAACCGATTGAACCGTTGGATGTGTTGCGAGTGATCGCACTTCTCATTGCCAGAATGCTGGCGCCTGTGAGGAAAGGGATTGCTGCTCATTGGGAATTGACGCCAGCAGGTGCTCTACCAGCTCCCCGCTTCAGCAAGTTCATGGCCCGGAACAGGTTCTTTCACATTATGGGGTACTTGCACTTCTCGAATAACAGGTCGCCGCAAGCTGACATTGATCGGGCGTGGAAAATTCGGCCTGTTGTGGATGTTCTACAGCGTACGTTTGCGCGTGGTTACAAGGTTCCCGGAATCATTAGCTTCGATGAAGCGACACTGCCGTCAAGATCTCGCTACAATCCTACCAGACAATTCAACAAGGACAAGCCTCACAGGTGGGGAACGAAGGTGTTCGTTGCAGCGTGTGCGAAGACGGCGTACTGCATGAGGTGCGGTGAAGGCAAGCAAATGCTTGCCACATTTTTTTTGGTCAAAGTGCTTATGTTGGACCGACCAACTTTTGTATTGCTGAAGCTGATCATATCCAACATAATGCCTTCTGTTTGTACTAACGTTTACAATGCTTGTTGCAGGATTGAAGTATACTGTGGAGCTAAGAAACACCTGCGGACCCCCGTTCCGCCTGACAACAATTGCGGAGAAGCTGCCGTGCTCAGGAATATGAATGCGTTGTGCCCGCCATCTCCGACATCCCCGTGGCGTTTGGTCGTTACTGACCGATTTTACACGTCGGTGAAGCTGGCGTTGGAGCTCTTACATAGGCGGATGTACATTACGGGCACCATCCAGACGCGGATGTCGGGATATGCGAAGGGTGTAAAGACGGAAAAGGCGTATAAGACCGTGAACGGTGTGCAAGAGCTCGTTCCGCCACTGGGGACTATCAAGCTGGCAGAGAACAAGTTATTCCCCCAAATTACTGCCGCAAATGTGGATGGATCGGAACCCGGTGCACATGCTGAGCAGTGGCGGCAGCAGAGCGTCGGTCGGTGTCAGTAAGTGGGTTTTGTATGGCTGTCTATTTGTACTAGTGCTAACGATTGCTGCAAATGATTTAGTGCGGCGTATCAAAGGGCAGATGGAAGAGCTTCAGGCACCGGGGCTGGTTCGTGACTACCATCGATACATGGGAGGTGTTGATGTGCACGACCAGCTTCGGATGCAGCGCTATAGCGTCCAGCTCTCGTACAAAATACGGAAGTACTACAAGACCCTGTTCCTCGGACTACTAGACATGGCGTTGGTGAACGCATTTATTGTGCACAGATACAGCTGCCGCCTCGACGGCCAGAAGCCACCAAAGCATTATGGATTTTACGAGACGCTCATGGATCAGCTACTTGCTGTCGATGCAGCGGCGTTTGCGGACATTGAAGTAAGTTGCTATGATGACTGGTCAACATAATCGAGGTAATGACACTAACGTTGACGATGTGTGTTTTTAGAACGCCACCTCCGCCGAAGATCGCACGACGGCTTCACCAGGGCGAGGTAGTTCACCAAGACGGGAGGGACCCGCAAGTAGCTCCGACCGCATTGATGATGGCCACGCACTTGCTGAAAACCCGGATAAGGCGGACATTGATAACGGCAAGAAGTGGCGCCACAGGACGTGCAAGGTGTGCGCTATCTACAAAGTGATGCCACGAAAGTTCACAAAATATTTCTGTCCGGAGTGCTCGGAAGGAAGCAAGCGGTTCGTACTTGTGATTCATGATTTACCAACGTGCTGATAGCGCTGACGAGGGCTTGTGCTGTAGGAAATACTTGTGTAACGTGGTTCGCGAGGGACGGGAGCGCACGTGCCTTTAAATATGGCACCTTGACTGGAAAAACGGGAACGACATTCCTCGTCGCTTGCTTCGCGACCACAAGATGCGCGACCGCGCACCAGCCCAGCGACCTGGCAAGAAACGTCGCCGCCATCAAGACACAAGTGAAAAGCGTAGCTGAAGTGACGGCAGGTGGTTCGGAGACGGATGCGGCACCGCGTGTGTCCGAAGTGGATGTGTCGGGAGATGACATCGGCCTGGCTGCGAACGACGCTGCTGCAGAAGGGAGGTCGTAATGGTAGCACGTGTTCTTTATCTTTGCAATCAATTGATTTGTGCATGCTTTGATTCATTTCTCTTGGCTCTCCAACTCAGCTGGACGTGTGCAATGTTACACAAACGGTGGTCCCAAATAAACAGGTCATTTTTTATGTTGTACCGATCATCCTATAGTGGAGCCGCTCCTCAGAATATCCAACTTGACGGTACTTTATGTTGGATGTGTTCTTTTCTAGCACACATGAATCCTGTACTATCCATTTGCATAGCAAGACGAAAATCTGGCCCATACAAATTTTTATATTAAATTATGTTGGAGGTCCAACATAAGACCAAAATATACCCCTTACTTTTTGCCCAGGAAGTAAGGGGTTAAGGTAAAGGTGACCGTGTTGACTCAGATGATTGCCTTGTCTATAATGCGGATGCTCTTCATAGCCTGGTGCCATTTCTTCATGACTCTTATCGTTTTCGTAGCATAGATACCAACGCCAATAATCTCCACCACAGCTTTCTGTTCTGCCAAGCTTTGTCGGCCTGCGGCATTCTCCTTTTTCTGAAGAGCTGCTACTTTGTCGAGACATCTCTTAATGAGGTCTGCGCGGAATATCCGCGTGATTGCATCGTTGCGAGTCACTTGCTTCGACGCCGGTAACGAGAAAACTTTGCGAGCTATTGGTTGTCTGGGTTTCTTAGCGAGCTCGAACAATTTGAATCTGGTAAGAAGAGTAGCTGACGACGTGTAGGAGGGGTGATTGTCCACAGTAACTTGAACATTTTCAAGACTCAGATTCAAAGCGAACATGTCCGAGTCATCTGCCGCCATTGCAACAGCTTTGTTACGAGAAGCTTTTTGGCTTTTACTGATTGTTTCGGTCGCCCCCGTGACCTCGGCCACCTCAAAATCAGACTCGTTCGCCGGTTCCAAGATTCTAGTTTGTTCAGATGACTTGTTATTCGTCTCAGGAGGCCCGACACTTAAAGCTGAGCCCACTTCTCCCGACTGTACGTCAACTTCGCCCGCCTGATCGCCCGACTGCACGTCAACTTCGCCCGACTCGTTGCCCGACTGATCACCCGACTCGTTGCCCGACTGATCGCCCGCCTGTTTGCCCGACTGATCGCCCGCCTCTTTGCCCGACCGATCGCCCGAATCTTTGTCCGACTCGTTGCCGAAATGCTTGCATGATTGGGAGGAGGTATGTATTGTCGACACTCGGTCGGCCTCCACTTCAGTAGTTGGTAGTGATATATCGGATTGAAGCTCCATGGTCGGACCCTCAGACTCAGGTTCAATATTAACCTCCGACTCGCTTTCGGCAACGCACAGTGCTGATTGCGAAGCCCTGCTGAAATCACCCTTCTTCATTTGACATGCCACTTGCTGGAGATACGCCACAGCCTCATGGTACTGCGCCATGCCAAGCCCCGCCATAGTATCGCATATCTGACTTGTTATGGCCGACGCCTCGCGATACTTTCGGTTCGAGTCCCGTGGGCGATTGGCCGCGGGTAACACCCGACGGACGGCAAACGATTCGGTATACGTGGAGCTATCGCAGGCTTCTTCAAACTCGATCGACGACCTGACGGATCAAAGCAACCACCGATGGTTCAGGAGTTGCGTCGGGATTACTGTTTCCTTCCCTAACGCTTTTCTGAGGTAGAAGATGTGCCGACATGGCAGCAAGCGCGTGTTCATAAACAAACATGAGCACGTCCAGTCACGTTTGGAAATCGAATATTTCACATTCATCTCATCCAACGCGCCATCACTCTCACACGTGCTTGTGATATAGTAGACGTCCGGACAACCCTCGTAAAAGTCGTAAGATGCACGCCCTAGTGCATACGAGTACTGATCGTGAATTAACTCACACGCGTGCTCGCTGACAAGATTCACCACCAGAGTCATTTCATGGTCGTACCCGACGTGCTGCACGTTCACCTTCTTGTTCACTTCATCCAAGAAACGTCTTTCTCGACGACTCTGGTAGTACATGATAGAGGCTATGCATTCATCCACAGACATAAAAGAATCCACCCACTCTTTAAACTGCTTCCACGAAGCCTCCAATCTGTTGTTGGTGTTATTGCCAAGCGTGACTGTGTTTTGACGCTTGTGAGCGCACCATTGCTCTCGACAATTGTCCCAATTCTTCATAAAGTAAGTGATAAACGGGTGGGAAGCACGCTTTGTCGGCCGCAAAATCGTAGCATCTTCAGTAGCGCCTGTTCCTTGGGTGTTAGAAGTTGCCACATGTTCCATGTTCCCGACTGAGCCCGTTTGACCCCCATCCTGGCGCACCGAGTCCGACTGCTGCCCAACTGAGCCCGACTGCTGCCCGACTGGACGTGGTAATTGCCCTTCTGACGCCAATTCATTCTCACCTGCGCTTGAATCAACACCAGTTGAGATTTCCTGTTGTGGAACGGAATAACTGACGGAGGCAATGTGATCCTTGTAGCGCAAATGCCTCTCATACTCCATACTCGTCTTAGCATAGATGAGCAGGCTCATCAGCATCTGGAGGAGCAAATACTCAGGACAACCCGCCATCTACACCGACGCGGACCAGACTTGACGTGGTGTCTCCTGGTGACCAGCAGTATGCTTCGCGCCACTCCGTTCCCACGGACGTCCCGCCACTTGGGATACATGACCTCGCTGACCGACGTTGTGAACGGATCATTAAAGCCTTCACAGTAGACCCCTTCAGCGGGTCCAACACGGACGCCATTGACTCCGGAGCGGCAACTTGGTTCGCCCGTTTCGAAGCGTTACTTGGCATGCATGAAGATCTCAACCACGTCCAGATTCCAGATCGCGTGCGCAATGCACTCTTTTTTCAGAATCTGACTGGAGTCGCAAGTCAATGGTACATCGCCAACGTACACGGCCTCCGTCTACGGTCTCTGGATAGTCTTGACCGTGCGCTCAAGCGTGAGTTCGGAAGTAAACTCCCAAAACTTCAAATCCAACTGAAAGTTGCCCGAGAGCACAAGAAGCCAAGTGAATCCTATCAAACGTTTTCACTTCGTCTTCGCTCGATGGCCGCGGCAACAACGTTTGATGGAACTGAGTCCAATGAGTCTAACAACATGGCTCTGAGCGCTTTTGTCACAAATGCGTGGCCCAAGCAAACGGACTTACTTCGCATGGTGATAAGAGAAGATTCAAGCCAACCTCCGCGCGAACTGGACAGAGCCATCTCACGGTTGTGCTCCCTGGCAGACCACCAAGGCGTTCTCTCTGAGTATTCCCAAAACTTCCAGACCCAACGCTCTGTTTACAAAGATTCAAATGGAGGAACCAAGCCAAACGGTAAGCGAAAGTCAACCCAAGACCACGCTAAACGCGAGAAGCATACACGGAGAGACTACTCACGTGAACGATGTGAGCAGTGTGGAAACCTCGGACACACGACCAACTATCACGACCGATTCGTAGCTCGGCAACGTGCTGGAATGACTCAAAAAAAAAAACAAGCTGCGCGTGCGTCCGACACAACTCCCAATTCTGTCTCCAGTAATGTTTCTCATGATGAACACGATGATGAAAGAGACGAGGGACCCAACGTGTTTGATTGAAGGTCAGGGGAGCCATTGGCGATACCAAGTCAAACGTTTGACCCAGGTATTCCAATTGGTGCCCCGATAATTGACTCTGGCTCCAGCTACCATATTACGGGATCTCGGGAGAACCTTTTCGAGATGGAAAATTGTGAGCCTCACGCAGTAGAAATCGCAGACGGGGAATTAATATGTGGACGTCAAAAGGGCAAGCTTCAGCTGAACTAGCTACATGGAACAACTCTACTTGACAATGTTGTGTATGCACCTGGGTTCGCACATACGCTGATCTCCGTAAAGCAACTTATTGACGCAGGAATGAAAGTGGATTCACAGACACAGAATGCACCATCTACGATAAACCCGTGCTACGTGGAGTTGTGAACCGTGGTGTTTATACCTTAAGCATTCCACCATCAATAGCTGTGACAGCTCTTCGGCCAAATTCGATTGACGACTGGCATCAACGACTTGGTCACCTTAATTTCCAGTCCATCGCTCAACTAGCAAAATCGGATGCTGTTAAAGGTCTGAAGATTATCGACCCGCTGACGCCCTCCAAGAAGTGCGAAATTTGTGCTCAAAGCAAAATCACTCGTGCGGCAGCTCCATCCCAAGCTTCACGACCTCAAGCCTCCCGAAATGAAGTTTGTCATGGCGACCTGGCTGGTCCATTCGCCCGCAGCTACAACGGCAACAAATATTACTATCCGCTCAAGTTCCGTCTATTTCCTGAAAACCAAAGACGAAGCAGCGCAATGTTTTCAGAAGTACATGAACATCGTAAATCGCCGTTTCAAGAAAACAGATGGGATAACAATCTATAGGTCCGACAATGGAGGTGAATTTCTAGGCGCTGAATTTCGTGCTGTCTGTGAAAAAGAAGGCATAACAATGGAGATGTCAGAACCGGACGTACATCACCAAAATGGCGTGATTGAACGTACTCATAGGACGATCAAGAATACAGCTCGAGCACTCATGCTTCAAACCAAGTTGCCTCACAAGTTGTGGGAATATGCTGTGCGCAGCGCCGTGTTCAGTCGAAATCGTGTTCTTTCGCGAGCGGATCAAGAGAAAACTCCATTTGAAAAAATTTGGGGGAGAAAGCCTGATCTCAAAATGGTGAAGACATTTGGTCAACGATGTGTAGTGCTGATTCCTCCCGAGAAACGATCTACTCGTCATGATTTTCGACCTAAAGGCAGAACTGGAATTTTCACTGGAAGTGATCCTCAATGCAAGGGATATTTTGTATACGTCCCTGGGCGTGGGCACCAAGTAGGTCATAGCCGAAGTGTCGTTTTTCTTGAACCTCCACGTGCCCAACAACCAAGCGAACACCTTGCCACAGAAGACGATCCGTTCAGAATAACCACAGAGCTCGATGATGACAATAGTGAGGCGGAAGCTAGCGATCGAGAAAACGAACTGCAGCACACTGTCAATACCGGCCATTCTCCTTTCGACACGTCGTCTTCTCTTATTCACAGCAGCTACCACGTTCAACAGGTTAGGCGTTCACAACGACTAGCTAATCGCGTGGCAAACGTTGCTCTATCTGCTGCACATGTTGCTTTTCGTGAAGTAATTCATGAACCGATAAACATACGAGAAGCAAGAGCGTCGCCGGAATGGACGCTATGGGAAAAAGCCTTCAAGGAAGAAATTGAGACGCTTAAAGCGAACGACACGTTTGATCTCGTGGATCCACCACCTGGTGCACACACCATTAGCTCGACCATCGTTTTTCGAGTAAAATTGAGCGACAACGGGGAAGTTGACCACTTGAAATCACGGATTTTCGCTCAAGGTTTTACTCAGGAGTTTTTAAAAGACTTCTTTGAAACCTACGCTCCTGTGGCCCGTTTGAACTCCATCCGAGATTTATTTGCGCTAGTGACCCAAAAGGGCATGCGAGTACGTCAAGGCGATGTGCCAACAGCGTTCGTGAAAGCAAGGCTGACCGAAATCATTCATGTGAGGCAGCCGGGTGGATTTGACGAGGGCAGTCGATCCAAAGTATGGCGGCTCAAAAACGCTTTGTATGGATTAAAGCAAGCTGGACGCGAGTGGAATCTGGAAAATGACAATTTCCTCAAGGCTTACGGTTTGCTCCCTACCCGAGAAGATCCTTGTGTTTATGCTCACCCAACTAACGACATGATCGTGTTGATTTACGTCGACGACATCTTGATAGGATGCCAAGACGAACAGGACATGAACCAACTTATGGAAGCTCTTTACACGAAATATGAAGTAAAGGATCGTGGGGAAGCAAATTGGTTTCTGGGGATTCGCATCAGAATGGATGCGACTAGCGGAACCACAACACTGGACCAGTCTCAATTTCCAACCGAAGTAACCAGAAGATTCGGCATGGACAATAGCCGCCCGCGGAACACACCACTTGACAAGGGTGTCATTCTGTATCGCCGAACGGAAGAAGATGAAAGTGCCGACATCAAGACATATCGCCAAGCGGTTGGAGCTCTATTGTATTTGGCTCGAGTTACGCGTCCTGATATTTCCTTCGCTGTTAATCAAGTCGCAGCACAAGCCTCCGATCCGTCAAAATTTCACTGGGCAGCAATCAAGAACATTTTGCGATACGTTGACGCCACGAAAGCAATGGGCTGGGTGTATCGACGTGAGATTGATGCCGTTCCAGTTCGAGTATACACAGACGCCGACTGGGCAAACAACGAAGAAGACCGTCATTCCATCTCGGGAGTTTTAGTACAAGTTTTCGGGTGCTCTGTATCATGGCAAACAAAGCGGCAGCATATTGTTTCCAAGTCCTCCACAATTGCGGAATATATTGCTGCTGACGATGGCGTCGAAGAAGCCCAATGGACGCAAATGCTGCTACACCATTTGATGAAGACCACCAAAGCAGCCCCCATTCCCACAATGATCGACAACCAGTCAACTATCAAACGTTTAACTAATGGCAAGAGCTCGGAAGCGCAGAAAACGCTTGACTGCAAGTTTTTCTCGATCCGTGACGCAGTTGTTCTCGTCGAAGACCTACCAGCTAAGTACCCTCTTCGGGCACCGAGACCATGCGTATGTACGTGTGGTAGCAGTGTCAGCAGAGCCCACTCGGCCGTCATTCGTGCCTCTCTGCGCAAAGTCTGTCCACACCGGCCTCGAATCGCAAGCACAACTTCGTGCCCGACGGCAATGTTGCTCCCTCAGCGGACGGCCTCTCGCTCCAACTGCAGAGCCGCTCCCTCGGTCTCCGAACGGGGCCAAGCTCCCACCGACGTTCGCCACACGACCATCCAGCTCCTGACCGGTGATGGACAGACCAAGTTACATGAGGGCCGCGACCGGCGCCCCGAGAACGTGGCGGCCAATCTGCCGACCACACGTCACATCGCGACGGTCTCGTCTTTGAGGCGCTACTCGATTCCGATCCACAACTGGTACTCACCTACAATGTTACGTGTCATGTTTGTAGGCTGGCAAGGCGATCCGTCCATTACCACTTCGGCAATCATTCTTTGGGGGCTGCCCCAGCGCGACTCCCTTCGAGATCCGCACTGGGGCTTGCCTTCACTAATAATGAACGGATCGCCTTTGCCCCCAACGCACCAGTCTTGAGAGTGAACGAGGAAAAAAGGCAAATGCGCCAGGGTGAGGTGGTGGAGTTTTCGGAGTTGTGCGCTGTTTTGGAGCTGCAGCGGAAACTCAACTGGCGGGCAACTTGCACGCGCACTTCGCGATTTGGTTGCACGGATTTCCTAGCACTTCGTCGGGTTTATCTGACGCAATTGCTAACAATGGTGAATTTTACGACCGACTAATGCTGCTGGTGGATACTCTGTTAATCACACAGCCGCCGTGTTTGCGTGACGAATCTCGGTGTGTACGATGCCATGAAAATGGCGCATTGACTCCGGTGGTTCCTAGTGTAGCTCCTTTTCGCCGTCCTGCGCCCGGAGGTGCTGCACCGATAATATCATCACGTCAAGCTTGTGGGGCAGATTTTTCAGCAGCAGACATTTTGGACGCAGCGATCGAAACAATTGCTAATGAGCAACGAGTTCACCTGAATTCTCAATATAAGGACTTTGAAAAGTGCCGTCCGCCACGGACTGAAATGGATAATACTCTGTCATCCTCATTACTAGTTCGTGACGTACAAGTGCATTACTGGAATCACTGTGGATCATGCTTCAAGGTAAAATTATGTTTTTATAGCTGGTATGCAGTTTATGAGCCCCGTACTAACATCGTTGCCACTTTACTAATAGAAAACCGTACGAACACCCCGGGGTACAGTCTGCCGATTTTTGAAGCCAGGGCAACTCACTTAAGCCCAGCGGTCATAGGAAATGACGACAAATTGCGTCTCCATCGCCCTATTGGATGTGAATACGTGAACGCGTACAACAAAACAATCATGGAAACTTTCAAGTGTAACCATGATGCTCAGTTTGTCCTTAGTTATGAAGCAAAGGATACAGCAGCCTATGTGATCAAGTATTGTTTTAAGCACCAAAACCCAGTTGAAAATCAAGCAGCACTGTCTTTAGCGGCATTTGCTAAGGCAGTTTCCAAAACAAATGCTTTACCCCCGGACACATCAGCTATAGAGCGTGGTTTCAGGATCCTTGGCTCAACGCTCTACACCGTGACCAATGGGCATGAAGTTGCGGCACCGATGGCGGCACTTTATATCCTCAACGAAACGCCATATTGGTTCTCGCACGAATTTATCCACGTAAATCTGAAAGTGATGCTACAAATGCACGACGACTTTGTAGAGATTAATGTCTTGCAAACCGGGGATAGCGAATCAAATGTGACGAATGTACCCCGTGACAATTTACTTGAAAAGTACTGGAAGCGTGAAAGCAGTCTGGAGAACGTTCCGTTCATTGGTATTTGTGATAAGTTCAGTTGCGACGGAGAAAAGCACTTACAAGTGCAAAATACGTTGTTGGCGTACAATCCGATATCATATTCCAAACTTGAGTCGGCAAAAGTTCTGGTACTATGTGGAGATGAACTTCCTGATATCACCAGTCACTTGGATCCTGGCCAAACCGACTACTACTACTCAGCGCTGTTAACTCTTTTCAAACCTCACCGTGAATGTACACTACTATCGCGTGATGAATCACCAACAGCAGCCTATCAATCGTTTCTTCGATCAGACAGCAACGAGCAATCCGAGCGTATGCAGCAGTTTGAGACACAGTGGAGGGATATTATTGTGCCGAGCTCGGTGATGACCATGAAGTTGAATCAGCCGAAGAAAATATACTAAGGACACGAGCACTCCCACCACAGCTTGGATACCCATGAATGATAGCAATGATATGCCGCGTGGTGAGGATGATGTAGATGCACCACTACCCAACGATTTTTTCGACCCGTCGAGTGTTGTTGCCCCGAATACATCGACTGCTAACTATCACAAAATGCAATTAGAATTGTCCAAGACATATTTCAGCTGCAAGCCGTATTAAATTCAGCTAGTGGTGCCTACAATGCATCGACCAACATAAGGCTAGCTAATTACTTCATTTACAGCTCGTACGCGTCCCAGGTAGTCACCAGCAACACTTCTGCAGACAGTGATGAATATGTAGGCCCGCAGAGGTTTCTTTCGCGCTTTCGGGATGCTTCTACTCGCTTAGAGCGGCTCAATGAGTGTTTCACTCCGGTTCCATACCAACTGCTATCGACACCTCCGCGATGGACACCCGCGACGTTGCCAGCATCTCCAGTAATTCTGATGCTATGTGAGGCGTTTGGACTGAACTTATGGCAGCATGTTGCCTTTGAAGTTGCTGCGCGCCATTTGCTCTTTGCATATTCGCAAGATATAGCTGACACCTCGACGGAGCCAATATTTCCTGCGGATTTTGATGGTCTTCCACAAAACATCAAGCCTCAATTAATAGGATATCTCGGTGGTGAAGCAGGTACCGGAAAATCTACGATTGTGAAGGCTCTGCTAGTGTTTGCAAATTTGTGGGGTCGAGAAGGAAGTGTCGAAACCATGTCTTTTACTGGCGTTGCTGTGATAAATATCAAGGGCAAGACGATGCATAGCGCTCGCAATCTGAAATTTAACGGCGCAGAACCAAGATCAGCACCAACAGTGGAAATGAAAGCAAAGTTCAGTCGAGTTGTATTGTGTATTATTGATGAAATATCGATAACAGACCAAGCTCTGCTAGGGGCCACTGATGCAGTATCGCGATCGATGTCGAAGACGCCACAACGATTCATGGGCGGCAAGCACACCATACTGATTGGTGATCTACTACAGCTGCCTCCAGTAGCCGGCTCACCATGTAAGTTTAAATGTTTTTGCCTACGTCTCAATCATATTAGCCCTGTTGACACTGTCGTGTTTGAATAATGCAAGGAACGCTTTCAAGTGCCTCCAACCAGCTCAAATCGAATGCGGCATGGTGGTTACGCATTGTTTGAAGCCATCAACTTTGTTGTTTTTCTTATACAAATGTGCGAGCACGGTTGGACCCGTAGTGCCGGGATAATATCAGCCATGCCAACCTAGCTGCAGAGCTGGCTGTTCTCGTGCATAACGAGCCAGCTAGTTGACGGCACTGCAATAACGCGACTCACGATTACCCATAACGCTAGCGGTGATGACAGTGCTAGCAATAACGACACTTGTGTTGGCAGCAACACCAGCCAACCAAACACATATTGAGCCCTAGCTAGAGTAGATCAGCCAAGCGCTCACTTTGTCTCTTACCAAATAGACTTCGGCCAACTTCCAGGGAGCTCGCCGACTCCCCCATCGTGTCTTCAATCCCTGCAGACACTACAAATAATCTTTAGCAGTTATCTGTAAACAAGACCATGGCTAACACGCGTTCCGGAATCACGAACGCGGCTGGACGTCCTCACTCAAGTTCTAGTCCAAGGTCCCGATCAAGTACTCACCCAAGTGGTGGCTCAACTGCTCGACCTGACGTCCCTCAAGGTGCCCCAGCGAACTCGCCAGCAAGCAACCCACCCCGACCTCGGACATCCACGGGAACCGCTCTGTCGGGCGACATTCTTGCCTCGACACCGCTGTTCACGCCACTCCTGCCGCCGAAAATCTCTAGCACATCGCACGCTGCGTTGGTGCAATGGCGCAAGGACCGCCGAGACTGATGCGGAGGCACTTCGATGGCATTTGCTTCGACGTCGCGTTGAGTATTCATTTTCTGATTCTGTTCCTTGCTTCCGGAGAAAGCTAACCGGCTGTTAACATGCTGGAAGGTAAATCCAAAAGTGATTCATTGAGTAGGTCCTACAGCCATATCGCAATCTAACGTCATCACTGGCCATGGCTACACCAAGCTGACTCTCCAACACGCACGAATGGTGGTTCTTCTAGGGCGTGAACTCGTATCGGCGGGCACGCTCGAAACAGTTGCAGCATCGTTTTGGTTTTCGCGAGAAGCTGTTGAATATGTGCCCATTGAGTAATGCATTGCAACATTGCCATATTCGTGAAGAACGAAAGTTCATGTCCATGCAGCGTACCAATGCATTCGGGCAAGGTTAAGATTCGGGGCTGAGCATGCGTGCTGGCCACAGCTTCGTAATCACCCGCTGCTCGAGCTGCTCTCAATGCTGCTCGAGCTGCTCTCAATGCTGCTCGTTCTTGGAGCAAAACTCGATAGGCAGGGCAGCTTCGAATGCGCCGTAGCTCTTCACTGAGCTGAGCGCGTCTGTGCTTCGACGGCATCGCTACAAATGAATAGTGAGACGAAACGGTGGCAGCGGTTTCTTAAACCAGCATGTCCCATCACTGTGACGACAGATCCGTTTTTAATCGAAGCGGCTGTCGTAATCACTTGTTGCACCACCGAAAAGTGTGCACATGTACGAAATGCGAAGTGGCAAACGTGTACGTTGTCATAAGAGAGCAGGATACCTACAGATGTCGTATGAGGGACGCAATTGCCCTGCTGTACTACTAGTAGTCAAACGAACTCCATTGGCAAAACCTGGTTGGAGTGGCGAGTGAAGCGGCTTGTCATGCAACTTTCCATGGATTTTGCCTGAGCAGCCACCCTGACCGTCTCCTCGAGCTACTCACTATCTGTGTCAGCGACTCCGTCACAGAGTCCGCGGCCGCGCCATCGCAAGCACTAGTGCCGTTGACGCCGTCTCCACGAGCATTGTAATATGCATCAGAAGTAGTGCGGGTCGGAGCAGTCTTCTGCTGTTGTTGTATGGGCGACGATTAGAAACGAAGTGAGGTTGCAGATGGGTTCGCTTTTGCGAGCTTAGAAACGAAGTGAGGTGGCGAATGGGTTCACTTTTCGTGAATAGTAAAAGCGAGTGAGGTGAGGCTACCATATTTAGACTTTCGAGCTCGAACGGTCGGTGGCTACTTATCTGAAGCGGCGTGCGAATACTTTTGTACTACTAGATGGGATCCATTTAGTTAATTTTTATATCAAAGTAGAGCATACGTGGGTCTAGCCTTAACCTTGTCGGGAGACGCGTGTCAAACTTTCTTACAGGGTTTTTCTAAGCTGGCCATACAAACGCGAGGCTTAACGGAATAATACGGCGAGCAAAAGTGCGAAATCGAGCCACGAATCAATATAAATCAAAAGGCGCCCCTTTAGAAATCCCCCGACCCGCTTGTGCATTCAGCCTTAGGGCTGAAAAAACTGAAAGAATAGTAACGCGCTGCAAGCGCACGAGGTCTTTCAGCTGACAAAGCTATCTCGTCTGATAATAATAATATCTAACTACGACGGACGTATATTTTTTGCTTTGGATACAAGATGTTGAAACCGCTACATTCGACTTGATAGGCATAAATCTGATTCGAAACCGTGAGGGATGCTTCATTTTATCACCGAAGTGCTCCAAGTCTTCTATAATCAACTAGGCATGGCATTCGTAGTGTTGCTTTCCTCGTTTTCGACCCCACCGTGGGTGCTGTGTGGACGATGTGCATTTTTCATCGCGCAGGATAGTGGTCCGGCCGCTCATGTCGATCACTTGGTGCAGCTTGTTGGCTCCATTTTGTTTTACATCGTCACGCATCACGTAACGGCTGACGCACGTTTCGATTAATGTCGTAGCTACTATTAGATGGCACGTGTTAACGCAGTGCTGGAGCTGTGTTGGTGCTGTGCTTCGCGCGCCGCGCTTCATTCAAGCAGCACAATGAGCATGCTTGTGGCGGAGGAAGCACGAGGCTGCGTTATTGTAGTGCGAGGCCGTGGCGTCCGCGACGACGAGGCCATCTGCGAAGATTCCATGGAATTTGGCTCGCGAGCCGAACCGTCGCGCGTAATGGCGAGCGCGCAAGCTGAGGCGGCGACGAAACTCCCCAACGCTGTGCAGCAGCTACATGTAGCATGTACAAGAGCAACGGCCTCTACCATCGTGCTGAGTAGTCCTTGGTGGTGCTTTTGCTAGCCACTGCAACCAAGTAGTGTGGGCACTAACAAACCAGCGCTGTTGTTAATGCGCGTCTGTCTGTCTCGTCGCATAGGGCGATTAGAAACGATGTGTGCCGTTAGAAACGACGTTTCGCACACCAGCTGCAGCTTGAATGGGTTCACCCTGCCAGCATAGTAGAATTAAATGAGCAGTCGCTACCATATTTAGGTCGGTGCTACTTACCGGAAGCGTCGCTCGTATACTTATAAACTACCGCATCCTCTCGCTGACGTGTATTTCCAATTGCAAGAACGACTCTTCGCTGCTGCAAGCGTTAACCTTAGTGGGAGAAACGCGTCAAAATAACAAGGAGTCGATTTTGGTGGTTACTGGTTTCTAAGCGGCGCACATTCAGACATTCGGGGCGTCCCGTGCGCATGCGCAGCATAGTGGAGGCCGTCTAACCCCTTAGTTCCCGCGGAAAAAAGGTAGGGGTATATTTTGGCCCTTATGTTGGACCTCCAACATAAGATAGACTTGAAAATTTGTATATGTCACCGTTAAGTACGCTTTTTCGCGGGAGGGGTAGGCGAGGGGATAGGACCGTCATGGCGAGTATACTATACTGTATAGCGCATGCATATCCAACATGTAAGCTTCATGTGTTGACCCCATGGTATCTATCTCCTCAGTTATGATGGTAATACCAACATAACAGTTGGACTTTTTATCGATTCGCATCATTTCTGAAGCATTGCACACGTACAACTGCTCCGTTTTGGCACATAAGAGAATGAAAAGCAGCGTTTCAAGTGATTGCAAACCAGGTTCAATGTATTGCACTACTGTTTCAATTGATTGCATGGATACAAAAGGCGCAACTAGCCTTCGCTAACCGCTATGTCGCCGACCGAGTCTTCACTGCAGTCCTGCTCGGCGTCAGCTCCTTCATCCTCTGCTGCTTCCCCTTCCGAGGCACGGGAGTCTTCATCCTCTGCTGCATCTATCTCCGAGTCACCTGCGTCTTCACCCTCTGCTGCATATTCTTCCAAGCCACCTGCGCCTTCGTCGCCAGTGCTTCGCGCCGCAGAATTCCGACGGCGACGCTTCTTCCCTGGGCGCGAGGACGGCGGGCGGTCGCGCAGCTTGTGCTCCAGCAGCAAGCGACGCGGAATATCGAAGCCATATTCCAGTCGTCGCGCCAAATATGGTAGCAGGTTTTCTCTCCCCCTCGCGGACTACATTGCACAGATATTTGCTGGACAAAGCGTAACGTTAGTCAAGCTAGATAAAACAAGTAATAGCAGCACTCACAGTCGATTTCCCGTTGAACACTCGGGACAGAAGTATTTTGTGAACTTCCTTGGCTTCACCTTGTAAACTGCGCACACTTTGCAAGATCTCTGGCGATGCTTGACGCCTTGGTTTCCGTCCACTTTGTCTGGGTTTTCTTCAAGACGGTGCCCGTCTTCCGCACGTTGCGGGGCTGCCATTGATGGTCTCGCTCCTTCTCGGGCTGGTGACGCTGCTGTTCGGTCCCGGTCACGATGTTGCCTCTGCTAGATATCACTCACCTCAACAAACCGTGTACGTCTCTTCAGAATCAATCGCAAGAAGTTGGTCCGCTAACGTCTCGAAAAACGCGAAGTGCTTAGGAGGACTCCTGTTGTTCACTTTTTCGGTGATGACGGAAGACAATAAAGCATGTCCAGCAACCCGAGGAACAGTGTATTGTAGTACTTCCTCGACTTGTAGGAAAGCTGAACACTGTACCGCTGCATCCGGAGCTGGTCGTGTACATCCACGCTACCCATCCATCGATGGTAATCGGTGCAGGAACGCTTTTCATTTCACCGTCAATACGACGCACTGGTCAGATAAGCAAAGTTAGGATCAATACTATCAGTAGGAGCACATGCAATAGACCACTTACTGACTGTGCCGGTTCTGCGGCTGCCGCCGCTCGAAAGCAAGTGAACCAGAATTCTGTCCATCCACATTGCCGCCGTTATCTGCAGGAACCGCTTATTGTGCGCGAGCTTGGTCGTGCCTTGAGGTGGGACCGTCACCTTCTTTGTTCACTTGCCGGAACTTTTTGGTAGTGATGATCTCCTCCGCGTAGCCGGCTCGGTCCGTCTGAATGGTCCCAGTCAAGTACATTCGGAGATGTAGTAGCTCCAATGCCAGTCTTACAGATGTGTAGAAGCGATCGGTGACCACTAGCCGCCAAGGCGACGTCGGTGATGGGGGAAACATTCATACTCCGCAGCACAGCGGCTTCGCCTGTGTTGTTGTCTTTGGGGACGGGGGGTAAGCAGGTGCGTCTTGGCGCCGCAGTAGACCTCAATCCTGCAAAATCACGTATGTTAGCGATATGATGTATTCGCAAACGTGAAGGCAAGTGCTTATGTTGCCCCACAGGCAACATAAGGACTTGAACAAAAAACGGCAGCAAGCCGAAGCTTGTTGCCAGTCACGGACCTCATGCAGTATGCCGTTTTAGCGCATGCAGTCACGAACACCTTGGTGACCCATTTGTGGGGCTTGTCCTTGTTGAACCGCCGCGTCGGGTTGTATCGCGAGCGAGATGGCAGAGTAGCTTCGTCGAAACTGATCACAGGAGGTGCACGATATCCCCGGCCGAAAGTCCGCTGAAGTACATCAAAGACCGGCCGAATCTTCCAAGCGCGGTCAATTTGAGCTTGAGGAGATCTGTTGTTCGAGAAGTGGAGGTAGCCCATGATGTGGAAGAACCGGTGCTTCGCCATGTAGAGGTTGAAGCGGTTTGTCGGCAGCGCCCCAGCCTGCCTCGTTGACCAATGCGCGGCGATTCCTTTGCGGATGGGGCACAGCATTCTCGATATCAACAACGCCACCAATCGAAGTATATCCCACGGCTTGATGTCTTCAACAGCCGCAAGTCTGTCCTCGATGTCACCCAGTTCCTCGACTTCATCAGCTTGGCGTCGCTGCTACGAACGGATAGCGCGAGCTCGGGCCGGGATTGTCTGTGCGTGATAGCGATTACTCTCAACAGCAATTTGAGTCCACAACTTGGGCGGCATGAAGTAGAAGAGAAGAGCCAAAGGGTCGTCCGCCACGGCCATCACGCTGTCGCTCGGACCAAAAGGACCATCTTACAGTCCAGCATACGTCGGGTCTGGACCAAACTTGCTGGGGTCTACAACGAACAGTACGCGGATACAGCCTGTTAGGTTGATACTATGTTGGATCTAGCTGGCCACCTCGAGCGTCAATGTTGGCGCATGACAACATAACTTACCATACTCCCACCCGTTTGTGTCCTCATCATCGATATCGCTGGCTTGTTCCGTGCAACAGTCAAACAGACCGACTCCGGCAATGGGGCTCCATCGTCATCCGAGTCTTCATCGGTTAGTGCACCGATGTCCCAGTCTTCAGTCCACGTGTCATCGTCTCCAGCATCTTCTTCATCTTCAGGCTCCTCTTCCATAGACGTAACTTCGTCAGAATTCAGGCCAGTACAGTTCTCCGCTCCGAAATTCATCAAGTTTGCGTCGCCATCGATAACACAAGGAGGCGGCATCTGCGCCACGTGGTCACCCGCATTCTCGTCACTTTTGTCCTGCAAGAGAGCCCGACGACACTTCTTTTGCTTGGCCACTGAAGCCGCGAGATTACGGCCAGCTTCCGCAGCTACGGCCACAGAGGTCACGATATCCGAGACCACCTCTTCAACGGCCGCGCCTAAAGCAACGACCTGCTCCACCGCCGTCTCCTTAGCGTCTGCATGCACCTCACTTGCCGTCGTCTCCTTGGCCCCGGCTGTCTCCACGTGTTGTGCAGTCTCTTTGGCCTCTGCAGTTTGGGGAGGGTTGGCAGCACGGTTGCATACCTCCATGGCTGGCGTCGTTAGCTTTGACGCTTGTTTCCGGGATGGTTTCTTCGCCCTTTTCGCCCCAGCAACGCTCTGCTTGGCATCTACTGCCGCCTGCTGGTCTTCTGTCCGTCGAAGACGGCGCTGGTGCCGCTCGCTCAGTCCCGCTAGGCACTGCTGGTGCTCTGCTTCCGTCAGTCTGTGCCGCGGCGTCTTGCCTTCCGTCGCCACCATCGTCGCTTCTCGTCCTTGCTCGCGTTTTGAGGAATGAGGAGTTCCGTGGCTGGCGGCCACCCGTTCGTACTGGGTGACAATGGCTTCACTCAATCCTGTTCAACAGTGAATCGGGTCCAGTGATCCTAAGCCTGTGCATTTGCATTTTTCACACACGATTTATTCTTGATTTCAGTATATTCGTATCTTGAGATGTGTCCAATACAAAAATCAAGTCAAAACGCTTCTTATGTTGGAGGTCCAACATAGTATAGAAACTGCGACAAAATTGAATAGGGTATACACCTCTTATGTAGTACGGTACAACGTATGGGAACTAATGGATTAAAATCCGAGTCTACGATCGCACTTAGCAGTAAAAATCCCAAAAAAGCCGCAAGTGCCCCTTTAGAAACGCCGAGAGGCCGCTTGTGCTTTCAGCCTCTAACCGAAAGAACTAGCTGAAAGAACAGTAGCGCGCTGCAAGCGCACGAGGTCTTTCAGCTTGGCCGAGCTGGTGAGTACTTTTCCAAATAGTATACTTAGTGGTACACTTCAACGTAGTTGAAGTGTATTTTCTATGTGCGACCCCTTGGCTTCGCCAAGGTGTCGTTGACTTTAAGGGGAGAGAGGGCGTCAAATTATCTGGGTATTTTCTAATTGGATTTATATTTCTATTTGAAAGATGCCGCGCTTCGCGCGGCATACAACTCGGAGGTGAAACGGTTTTAATGGTCGTACTTAGGCCGTAAAAAGCGGCGAGCGCCCCTTTAGAAATGGCCGGGACCCTTGTGATTTCAGCCTATAGCTGAAAGAACAGCCTCTAGCTGAAAGAATTATAGTTATAGCTGAAATTATAGTTATAGCTGAAATTGTAGTTATAGCTGAAAGAATTATTACCCAGACAGATAATAACTTGTTACACAGACAGATAATAACTTGGATGGGATGGGGCGCAAAAAGCTACCCTGACGCCTATTTCAAAAGTTATGGTATCATCGCGACAGCGTACTTGTACTCGCTCGACTACCCTTGCTTCGCCTTGCATGCCCATCAAAAAAGTTATGAGCTTGCGACCGTCTACAAGCCAGCATGGAACGATAAATCGCATACCGGTAGTACTCCTCGTCTGCTGTTCAACAGCAACGGAAAGTTAAATGTGCTCAAATCGGTAAAGGCGACACAGCAGCAGTCCGGTTAAGCTGTCTAACGCCACGTCTGCATTGCACTGAATAAACAACAAGACTCGTTACTGCTCGTACATACGGGACAGACTAAGGGCGACAAAGAAGTGGTGGCGAGTCCGGATAACGCAAGGAACACGCTTTCCATGAGATTCACTTACATGTATGTCGAAGTGATTGTTCATGATTGTTTAGTCGTAGAGGGGAGTTCCGGGAACCACTAGTCTACGAAAAGTTTGCACGCACCGAATGCTATGTTATGGCCCCTACAAGTTGTCGTGCAAATGTGCATCAAAGCGCCTACAGTCCTTCGTGACCCGAAAGCTGCATGCGTAGCTGCAGATTTCGCCATCAAAACGCGAGCACGCGATTTCTAGGATCATCCGAAATTCGTTATCGATTTGGCGGGACGGAGCCTGACGTCCATAATCGTCATCACCATCCGCTCGATCTGCGATTTGATCATTCGTGGCCGTGCGAGCGCTTTGTGTCATCCGGTTGCAACGCCGGTTGGGTCTCCTTGTGTCCCTGTGCCAGTACCGGTAAGCTGGAAGCCACTTCTGTTTGCATATCCGGACCATCGTACGATAAGAGTCTTGTCCCATCTTGAATACATTCATTTGGACAATACCGGTACTGTACATCACTGCACCGCACGGTGATCTTACGAGCGCATAACGGGAGTCACGTTGTGTTTCTCAAATATGTCTGTCGTATGGACAGGAGTCGTGTTTGAGCTCAGTTCTCAAATTCCTCACTGCGAGCCACACGCAGTACAACGCCGCCGACAAAAGTTTCTTGTCCAGCTCGTACCATGGTCCGGTTGTGGCTGGCTGCAGCCTACTCTGGGGTGACGCTGGCGTCCGTAGCAACCGCCGGGAATGTGGATTCCTACGACGCTCAAGCCCAAGCCATCGTCGACAGCTTCTCTGCGGCGGAGGTGCTGGGTGAAATGACGCAGCTCACCCATAGCACCGTCATGAATGACACCACCCGCGAGTTGAACGAAACCGCAGTGCGGGCATTCGCGCGGCGGCACGTCGGATCGTACCTCAACACATATTTCGACAAACCTGTGAACGGAAGCTACGGCTACAACGCTACCGAGTTCCGCTCCCTCATCCAGCGCATCCAGGAGATCACAATGGAGGAGGGCAAAGGCCACCCCATCATTTATGGCATCGACGACTCAGTCCACGGTGCCAACTATGTGGACGGATCAGTGCTCTTCCCGCAGCAGATCACAGC